>PVIY010052013.1:0-15392 GCA_004026745.1 Myrmecophaga tridactyla | reverse complement strand
AATAACCTCCAGGATAACCTCTCGACTCTGTTTGGAATCTCTCAGCCATTGACACTTAGTCTCATTTCACTCTTCCCCCTTTGGTCGAGAAGGTTCTCTCAATCCCTTGATGTTAATTCTCAGCTCATTCTAGGGTTTTTTTCCGTCCCTTGATGCTCTGAATCTCAGCTCATTCCAGTATCTCTGTCCCACGTTGCCAGGAAGGTACACATCCCTGGGAGTCATGTCCCACGCAGAGAGGGGGAGGGTGGTGAGACTGCTCATCATCTTGGCTGGAGAGAGAGGCCACATCTGAATAACAAAAGAGGCCCTCCTGGGGGTGACTCTTAGGCCTAAATTTTAAGTAGACTTGACCTATCCTTTGTGGGGTTAAGTTTCATATGAACAAACCCCAAGACTGGGGGCTCAGCCTATAGCTTTGGTTGTCCACACTGCTGTGAGAATATCAAGAATTCAACTTGGGGAAGTTGAATTTCTCCCCATTCTCACCATTCCCTGAAGGGGGCTTGCAAATATTTTTCCAGTCACTGATCAAATCATTCTGATTTCATTTATGTCCCCAGCCCTCCTCCCTCTATCATTCTCACATGCAGCGTCATTCAGAAATACTCTTACCTTTTGATCTAGCAATTTTATTTAGCAATTTATCTTATACATATGTAGAACAGTATCTGATATCTGCTCATGGCTTTTCATTGCATTCTTGTCTGTAATAGCAAAAGACAGGAAATAATCCACAGTCAACACCAGAGGATTAGGTAAATAAATGACAGGACATCCATACGGTGGAAACAGTTGGATATTGGGCAACCTTGAAAAACAAAGAAGGATGCTCTAACTGTACTAACAGAGAACTGTTTCCAATACATATTAACATGTAGTGTATATAGAATATTGTCATCTATGTTTTTAAAAATAATATTCAGTATTATATATATTTCACAATTAAAAAAACTTAAAAATATAATATTCAAGCATAGGATCTACAAGCATAGGAAAGACACATAAGAAACTTGTAACAGCTATTAGACAGGAAATTATCTTTGATATTTTGTATCTTTTTACATTTTTGACAATGCACATATATTATTTTTCAAAAATATGAATTAGAAATAAAATTTTTAGTTAGTCCTGTGGAAAAAAGGGATTATTAAAGGGGGCTTTGGGGAAAAAGATTTCATGCAACCAGCAACCACATAAAAGCTGGAATTGCTACACTAGTATTAGACAAAACACTTTTAGAACAAAAAATTCTGTTAAATATAAAGAACATATGATGATAAAAGGATCATTCTATCAGGAAGATACAACACTTTAAGACATTTATGCACATAACAGCACAAAAATACATGAAGCAAAATCTTACAGAAATTAAGGGTGGAATAGACAATTCAACAAAATAGAAATAAGTACTGACAAGGATATAGAGAAATTGGAACCTTGTGCATTGTTGGTGGGAATTTAAATGGTGCAGTCATGTGGAAAGCAGTATGTGGTCCTCAAAAACTAAATATAGGGCGGCTGCCGTGGCTCAGCAGGCAGAGCTCCGACCTGCCGTGCTGGAGGTCTGGAGTTCGATCCCTGGTGCCTCCTGCCCATATGCAAATTAAAAAACAAACAAACAAACAAACAAAACTAAATATAGAATTACCATATGACCCAGTAATTCTACTACTAAGTATATACCCAAAGAAATTAAAAACAGTGACCCAGATACTTACACACCAATATTCGTAGCAGCATTATTCACAGTTGCTGAAAGGTAAAAGCAACCCAAGAGTATCCATCAACAAATGAGAGGATAAACTAGATATGGTATTTACATACAGTGGAATATAACTCAGCTGTAAGAAAGTATGAAGTTCTGACATATGCTGCAACATGGATGAACCTTGAAAACATGCTAAATGAAATGAGTCAGTGTGACACGTAAGGACAAATATTGTGTGACTTGACATATATGAAATATCTAGAAATAACAAATTCATAGAGACAGAAAATACATTAGAAGTTATCAGGAGATGGTGGGATGGGACAATGGGGATTTGTTGCTTGTTAGGGCTGGGTATAGAATATAAATTTTGGAAACTTTCTAATTAATAAAACAACTATAATCCGGGTTTGTCTATTTTTCCCTTCAATTTTGCTAGTTTTGCTTCAAGCATTTGCTTTTATTATGTACATATACATTTATGGTTATGTCCTTCTGCTAATTTGATCCTTTTACCATTATGCAACATCCCTCTTTTCTAGTAATATTTGTCTTGATGTATGCTTTTTCAATATGAATATATCCACTCCAGCCTCTTTATTTTTAGAGGAAATAAAGAGTATTTTCCCATTCTTTTAATTCAACCTATTTTTGTCTTTATATTTAATGTTTGCCTCTTGTAGACAGAATAGTCTTCCTTATATACCACCCATGCGATATAATTGGAGTGTTTAGTTCATTATCATTTAATGTAGTTATTGATTTGGTTGGATTTAAATGTACAATTTTACTATTTGTTATCTGCCTGTTTTGTTTTCATTCCTTTGTTCTTCTGTTCCTAACTTTCAAATTATTTTTTTAGGATTCTATTTTAGTTTATCTGTAGTTTTTTAGATATACCCCTTTGCATTATTTTTAAGTTCTCACTCTAGAGATTACTGTATATACATATCATATATATTTATATATTCTTAATTTTTCAGGTCTGTTTAGAATTAATATTGTACTGCCTCATGTAAAATGTAAGAAACTCGCAATCAAATGGATTCAATTGCTACCCCCTCCCTGCCTCTTATGTGCTAGGCTGTCATATTACATCTACACATTAACCCCACAATACAATGCTATTATTTTTGCTTTAAACAGATATGTGATCTTTTAAAGATATTAAGAGAAATAATACTTCCATATTTACCATTTTAAATGTTCTTCATTCCTTCCTTCCACCTGGTATCCTTTCCGCTAAGCCAGAAGAACTTTCTTCAGCACTCTTGTTGTCAAGACCTGCTCACAACTAATTCTTAGTTTTATCTGAAAATGTCTTTATTTAGCCTTCAGTTCTTAAGGATGTTTTCACTAGATATACAATTCTGGGTTGACTTTTTTCTTTCAGCACTTTAATTTTGTTGTCCCATTGTCTTCCAGTCACCATTGTTTTCAAGAAACATCAGTGATTTAAACTGTTGTTCCCTTGTATGTAATTTAACTTTCTCTTGTTGCTTTCTGGATTTTTTTTCTCTTTTTCTTTGATTTTCTGCAGTTTGTTTATGATATGCCTAGATGTTGGTTTCCTTTGCATTCTTTTCTGCTTGGGTTTTACTTGGGCTTCTTGAATTGTACATTTGTCTTTCACAAAATGTGAGAAGAAAAATAGCCATTCTTCAAGTATCACCCTATTCTTCAAATATGTTTCCTTTACTCCCTTCCTATAACTATACTCCTATGATATACTTTTTGATATCGATGTTGTCTTTAGGTTCCCTGAGGCTCTGTTCATTTCTTTGTGTGTGAGGTGTGTGTGTGTGTGTCTTATCTTTATTTGTTAACCAGCTGTTAGCTTTCATCTACCTTGTATGTTTGTGAAAGTAGTGACTGGTGGATAGCTAACCAATATAGAAAGCAGGTTTGGTAAATCTTCATCCTCATTACATTTTCTGGACAACTGTACATGGCTATGGTATGGGACATTAAGGAATTCCTTTGCCCCAGACACTTTTGTTGATTCTGGTATCAGTGTGCACATCTGGCATCCTTATCTCCTTCATGGCAAATTTCCAGATCCCTTTGTGTGCCCAAAGGGCATGTTCGTGAAGCCTAGTCCATGGATGTGCTTGAGTGTTGATGTGTACTCCCTCGTCACCACCCTGCTAGTGGCAGAACAGCCCATCTTCCTGTCACTCTTGAGTCATCTGCCAGGACCAGATTGGAATGAGAACCTGAAGGATTGTCTCTGCTCATTTAAAAAAAATAATTTTTCTTTGTTTTTCACATTGAGGAATTCCTATTGAACTAGCTTAAAGTTCACACATTCTTTTATCAATTTCCTCCTCATTCTTCTAAGTACATCCAGTGGATTTTTATTTCAAATGTAATTTTTCCACTCTAAAATTGATACTTGCTATTATACTTTTGATTTATCTGGCTGAAATTTCCTATTTTTTAAATTTCTTGTGAATATATTGTCTTTCATCCTTACACATAGTTGTAGTAGCTGCTTTAAAGTCCTTGTCTGCTACGGTAAGGGGACAACAATACTACTTTTCCCGCTAATTTCTATATATGGATCATGTCTGGGACAATTTCCATTGATTGCCTCTTGAATATGGGCCAGGTTCCTCTGTTTCTTTATCCTGAGCAGTTTTGGAATATATCCACATTGTAAATGATATGCCATGGAGAGTCTAGATTCTGCTATGTTCCTTTGAAGTCTTTTAATTTTTGTTTTATCAGGCAGTTACTTAACTGATAACAAGCAAAATCTGTATCCCCAACAGTGGGTGGCAGCTGAAATATCAGTTCAGTGGTGTTTTAAATGAGGAATTTGGGCATTTTGTAAAGAGTGACTTTAATGTTCAAAGTACAACCTGGAATAATCTGGGTAACTGTGAATTCCTCAGAGGATTCAATTTTGAATGTCAACTCCCTGCTGAGGAAAGTTTCCAGCAGTCAAAAAATAAAAGTTTCCAAATATCAAAACTGGATCTTATGGAGCTTTCAATCTCTCCTTGAGAGAACATCTTGGAAGCACAAGAGCTCTGGTCTTCTCCTGCCTTGTTTTGGATTAACTTAATTTTTAGAATTTCATTTAATTAACAGATTTTAAGCTATGTCTCTGTATTAATTTTTTATTGCTTGCACTAGGTATTACAATATATATATGCACACAATATTTCTAAAAGTCTTCTTAGAACTAATGCTATTACTTCAGATAAAATGTAGGAAACTTGCACTCAAATAGATCTATTTACCACCCTCTCATTGCCTCTCTTATACTGTAACTGTCACATGTATTATACATATACATGTTATTAACTCAATAAAATATTATGATTTTGGCTTTAAAGTCACAAGAGTTTTAAAGAAATTAAGAATAATTGAAAAAAATAAAGAATTGAGTAATACTCCCATATTTACCATTTAAATGTTCTTTATTGCTTCTTTAAGATCTATTATAAATATTCACTGTTCTGCCTTGCCACAGACTCCAACAGAAGAGAACTTTCGTCATTACTATCATTTCTTCACCCCAGAACTTTAAGGCATGGTCTAACAGTATAACCCAGCGCACAGATGAATAAAGAACTGTCTTTTCTGAGTGGCTTAATCATACCTTTGATCCTCTAGGAAAAGATAGCTTCAGAAACTAAACTACCTGAAAACAGGAAAGATTTTATCTCCAGACAAAACTGGAGATAAGTTTTCTCTAAGAGCTGGGACTCAGCATCAAGGGATTGAGAAAAACTTCTCGACTGAAAGAGAGAAGAGAGGAATGAGGCAAAATAAAGCGTCAGTTGGGCTGAGAGATTTGAGTCAAGAGGTTATCCCAGAGGTTATACTTACGCATTACATAGATATCCCCTTTTTAGATTAAGGTGTATTAGGCTAGAGGGAAGTGCCTGAAGTGGTAAAGCTGTGTTCCAGTAGCCGTGTTTCTTTAAGATGACTGTATAATGATACAGCTTTCGCAAAGTGACTGTGTGATTGTGAAAACCTTGTTCTGATGCTCCTTTTATCTATGGTATGGACAGATGAGTAAAACATACGAATTAAAAATAAATGATAAGGGGAACAAATGTTAAATTGGGTAGAGGGAAATACTAGTGGTCAGTGAGAGGGAGGGATAAGGGATATGGTATGTATGAATTTTTTCTTTTTCCTTTTTATTTCTTCTTCTGGAGTGATGTAAATGTTCTGAGAAATGATCGTGGTGATGGATATACAACTATGATGACATTGTGAGCCACTGACTGCACACCACACCAAGTATGGAACGTTCATACGTTAAGAATGTTTTTGTTTGTATGTTGATTGGTTTTACTAATAAAAATTTAAAAAAAAAATAGGAAGATATGACTAGTAATTCTAACTGTGCTGGAAATTAGTGCGCTCCTCCTTGCATCATTTTTCTTCATTGTGAAAATTTCTAATATGCAAAAAGGCATAACAAATAATATGAGAAATTACCATGAAGCTATAATCCAGCTAAAGAAATAAAACATTACAAATACAGTTAAAAAAAAAGTTTTCTCTAAGAAATCTTGTCTGGTGTTTAGGAAGGTCCTTAACTATCTTGCTACTCTCAAAATGCTGCCGCACTATGGGCGGTGATGGTGGCACAGCATTGTGAACATAGTACCACTGAACTGCATAAATGAAAGTACATAAAACGAGAAATTTTAGGTTACATGTTACCAGAATAAAATTTTTTTAAAAAATCAGAACTGTACAACACTAAGTGAGTCCTAATGTAAACTACAGACTATTGTTAACAATACAGTTAAAATAATGTTTCATCAATTAAGACAAAGGTACCACACTAATAAGGGAAATCGTGTGTGTTATGGGTGTGTGTGAATAGGATATAGGAACTCTGCTATGTGCATGATTTTTTTGTAAACCTACAACTGCTCTAATAAAAAAAAACTCCTAATTAAAAATGTTGTCTCATTGATCCAAATCCAGAATAACCAACAAAATCCAAGCACTTTCTATTTGCTTTCAATTACTATCTGCTTTGAGATACTTAAACTACTGTTTGAGTTACTTTACATAAATACACTCATCACAATAACATATGTGGTAAATAAATATTATCTTCAATTTACAGACAAAGGAAACCCATATACAGAGAAGTGAGGATTCATATTCACCAAGCTAGGATTCACTCTCAGGTGGTCTGGCCCCAGAGTTCAAACTCCTAACCACTGATCTATATTGCCTCACAGAAAGTGGTTGGGAGTCCAAGGAACAACTAATCCAGTTGCTAAACAGAAATTGTACCAAATATTCACCTTGCCAGAAAATTAAAAATGCAATGATTTGTTAACTATATGTTCATAAAAAGACACTGAAAATACACAGAGTGGCAGCTACTCCTCAGAAGTAATCAGGGTTCAATGTTCTAAATAAAGATTTCCATTTCTGGCCAAGATAGAGAAACGGATCAAATTTACCCTCCTGCCTTGAAACAAAAAAAAAAAAAAGGAAGAAAAGAAAAACTAAATACATTTAAGACACTGGGCATCAGGAAATGTTCCCTGAGAAGCAAATGGCCAGACAGATCAGGCAAAAGAAAAGTAAAACCATTTATATTCACAGACAACAGCATGACGGTCTACATAGAAAATATGGTGAAATCTACAAAAAAGTTACTAATAATGAGTGAGTTGATCAAGGTTGCGAGATACAAGATCAATGCACAAAAAAATCTAATTTATTTCTATGTACTCTTTTAGCAACAAGCAATAAAAAACTGCAATAAAGAAAGGTGTTTACAAGAGAATCAAAAATTATGAAATACTTAGAGATCTAGCCAAAGAAAGTGGACGATCTGTACAATGAACACTACAAAATACTGATGAAATTTTAAAAGGCCTAAAACAATTGGGGAGATACACTTTATTCATGGGTCAGAAAACTCAATAGAAGTTATTCGAAGAGGTACTTCAAAGATATACAGATGGCAAATAAACACAAAAAGATGCTCAACACCAGTCATTAGGCAAATACAAATTCAAGGTATGAGATAACACTTCACATCTGTTAGAACAGCAAAATTAACAAGATTAACCATACAAAGTGCTAGAGAGGACGTGGGGGAACTGGACGTTCATACACCGCTGACAGAAATGGCACAATCATTTTGAAAAACAATTTGACAGTTTCTTAAAAAATTAAATATACACTTACTATATGATCCATTCATTTCATTCGTATGTATCCCCAAAGGAAAAACAAGCCCATATAAAAACTTTTACACAAATATTCAGTTTTATTTTTAATAGACAAAAACTGTAAACAACCCAAATGTCCATCAATAAGCGAATAAACAATTGTGGTATATCATACAATGGAACACTTCTCAGCAGTAAAAGGAATGAATTATTGATACATGCAACAACATAGATGAATCACAAAATTATGCTGAATGAAAGGAGTCAGACTGGCATCGGCCCCTCACTCCCTCAAAAAAAAGAGTACATACTGATTCCATTTATATAAAACTCTAGAAAATCAAACTAATTTAAAGTAATAGAAAGCAGATCAGTATTTGGTTGGGGATGCAGGAAGATGGGGACAAGAATGGATGGAGACAGAGGAAATTACAAAGTACAAGGAAGCTTTTGAGAGTGTATAATATATTCACTATTTTGATTGAGATGATGGTTTCATGGGTGTGTATATACATGTCAAAACTTAAACTGTACATTTTATATATATGCAGTTTATTATATGTAAATTATGCCACAGTAAAGCTGTTTTATTAAAAAATTGAAAAAGAGAAGTCCAGAAATTTTCTAAGTATGTGCTAGTACACACACAGGAAAATATTTTTCCTGTTCAACACATATAAGATTATGCATTTTCTGCATCTTACTTTTTTCTCATTTAACATTATATGCAGATGTTTTCCTCTATCAACAAAAATCATTTATCTCATTTTTTAAAAACAGCAACACAGTATACATGAGGATGTACCATGATTGATGGGCATTTAAATTATTCCTAATTTTCTACTATAATGCTGAAATGAACACATTTTGCACATATTTTTGAGTATACACACTCATGCAAAGGAAGCATGCACTTAAAATTTCTATTTATCAAATAATCCTCTTAAAATATGACCCAAGCATCTGCATCAAGCTATTAAGCATGAATCAATTTAGCAAGGTCACTGGCTACAAAGTCAATATACAATAATCAATATTTCATAAGTTGCAACAAAATGTGAAAATGAAATTTTAAAAATACTATTTAAAACAACAGAAAAAAAAGCCAAGTACATAGAAACACATCTAATAAGATATATCAGACCTCTACAGAGAAAACTTCAAAATACGAAATTAAGGATCTAAATAAATGAAGATTATGCTCATGGATTACAAGGATAAAAGATGGTAATTCTTTCCAAATATATCTATACATTCATAAAATCATAGTCAGAATCTCATCAGGTTTTAGTTATTGTGGCTCTGTTATTGAAATTGATAAGCTGATTTGAAAACGTACGTGGAAATGCAGAGAGCCAACAATGAGACAATCTTGAAGAACAAAGCTGGGAGGACCCATTCTACCTGATAGTGAATTGTTTTAAAATTAGAGAAATTAAGACATGTGGCATTGGCACTAGGACAAATAGACCAATGGTGATGGAAAAATTGGTTATACATGTGGAAAAATATTAACATCTACCTCACATCATGTACAAAATAGATTCTAGATGGTTCTAGATCTAAATGTGATAGTTGTAAAAACTTTTTTTTTTCTCTTAAACGTTAGATTATCTTCATGATTTTGGAATAATCAAAGATTTCTTAAATAGAACATATAAAACACTTACCTTAAAGGAAAAGATGAATAAATTAAAATTAAAATTAAGAACTTCTGTTCATCAAAAAACATGATTAAGAGAATGAAAAAGCAGGACACAGAACAGAAGACAGTTGGAATAAATATATCTAAAGACAAACTTTTGATTCCTAAATATATGAAATCTACAAATCAATAAGAAAATGAAAACAAACATAAAAGCAGCTAACAAGAGGCTATCTAATGTCCAATAAACACATACAAAAGTGCTTATCTGCATTAGACATCAAGGAAATGCAACTTAAATCCAGAATGAAATACCATTACACACGAACCAGACTGGCTATAATGAAAAGAATGGCCCTACTAAATCCCAGCAAGGATGTGGAGCAACTGGAACTCTTGTGTACTGCTGTTAAGACTGTAAATTCCATCTTGGATGCATATGTAACATAAATGTATACATTATATATACCACAAAGACTAGTACAAGAGTACACAACCCTATAGCACCAGACCTTAAAATGGCAAAGAAAGGTGGAAGATCAAGAAGCAGGGAATATGAGACAGCTCATAACATCATGTATAACACAAAAATTAAATCCCAAATGATGATCCTAAGGATAGTGGCATATTATTGCAATAGAATACTATATAGTGAAGAGCACACACTATTATCACAGGCAATGCCATAGATGACTCTCACAATGTTGAAAGAAGCCAGAAAATACTGTACAGATTCCATTTATATCAAGGTCAAAAACACGTACAACTGATTGGTGATGATAATCAAGATACTGATTTCTGTGAGGGCAATTGATAAAGAGGGAACATGAGGGAGTCTTTAGGATGCTGATCCTATACCATTTCTTGATGTGAATGGTATGCATGTTCTCTGTAAAAATTCGTTAAGCTGGACATTTGTGATTTGTGGGCTTTTCTGTTATACTTGAATAAAGTTTACTTTAAAAAAGTATCTTTCATCAACTTAAACTCTCATCAACAGTATGAGAATGTTTCTCTACATCCTCACAAGTGTGTAATTCTTGCCAATTGTAATAGGTGAAATTAAGCATCTCATAATTGTGTTGGCTTACATGTCCTTAATGACAAACTAGGTTGAATAAAAACATTATTTTTAAAAGTTGTTTGTTCCTAGAATTGTTGAAAGCAAATTCTAAGGGAGTTTGATATTTATTATGGCCTATTATCATGGTTTCATGTGTGCCATTACTTAACAAGAAAGAAGCCCTAGGTGCTGAAATAAACCCTCTCACACCCCTATAGCATCAGACCTTAAAATGGCAAAGAAAATGTGGAAGACCAAGGAACAGGCAATATGGGACAGAAGCATGAATGCCAAATGAATGGCAGTCTCGGCACAATTGATGAAATGGCAAATGATAGCTTTAGACTGGGAAGAAAGTTCTTGGACATGATTCATTCTTTCTGGGTTGTGGAACTACACATTAATTTCAATGTGAGAAACCAATGTCCAAAAAGCAAGGGACTTAAAAGACCAAAGGAAAAGCTTTCATCGAACCCACCCCCATACTCGGTAGATCTGTACCTACAGCCCGGCACAGTGAACTGATGTACTAGTGACAACCCAGGGTCTTCCCCAAAGCACTAAATGAAACCATACAGCACCTGTTCCTTAAAAAGCAGGGTAGGGATACTTTAGAAATATTGCCACCAAGAGTAGCCAAAAATGAGTTTGACCTTCAAATATTAAAACTTTGGTTGTCCTTTGTGATGATATTGTGTTATTAATTATATACACCAAGAAAGGAATGATCACATGGTAAGAATGTTCGTGTTTGCATGTTATGTTTAAAAAAATTAAAAAATAAAAAACTTTAGTCGTCTATAAAACTCAGTCACAGCACTAAAGTAGCTTAACAATCTATAATCACTAGTTATCTACGTAGACTGTGGTTCTATTTGTCCAAGCTAAACTATTTTATTTCCAAATTAAGCTATAGATTCAAAACAAAACTTAATTGCCAAAAAACTTAATATGAAATAGGCTTATTTTTAGACTGTAGCCTCTTAAAAACCTTAAATATACTTAATGCTTATGCTGTATTTCTTCCATTCTAATATACTAGCCATCTAATATACATATTGTGGCTTTTCAAAGAGATACATTTCAATTATGAGGAATATGCTGACCTCAGAAATGTTAAAATACATTTTTTAAAGATTACTTTAGAATATAAAAAATATCCTGTATCAACAAAATACTAAGAATTTTGATAAAGAACAAAAAGAATAACTTAACAGTTAAGAATATGGGTTCTTTTATCAGACCCAACTTTGAAACCTTTTTGAATTTTAGTAGCTGGGTGGCTTTGGCTAAGTTCCTTAACTTTTCCGTTTTCCTGCTTGTAAAATGCAGGTGACAACACACCTAATTACTACTGACCCCCACTATGTGCTCGATCCAGACACTGCTTAATGATGAACACTATAATGAACAGTTAATATGCCTGGCACGCAGCTAACACTCAATGTAGCTATTACTTATTGCTCAAGTACAAGCCTAGTAACTCACAGAAATGTGAGAAAAATGATAGGGCATTTGCCTTGGTTAATAAAGGATGAATTCAGGTATCACCACTTCCTCTTAAAGGTGCTCACAAAGGATTTAACGACACATCCCAGCATCTTACCAGAGATTCCTGTGAGCTGCTAAAATTTTCAAAACAAATAAGGGTTCATCTTTACACCAATTATTCAGCACGCTCCCTTTCCTCTCTCCTATTCCGTGATCAACAGCAGATAATTTGAGTTCTTGTTCATAATCTCTCAAGCAGCATTTATCTGGTGCAAGAACTAAGATGCTTACATTTATTCCATCATTTCCCCTTACAATGATCTAAAGTTCATTCTCATTGTTTTAGAAGCAAACGAAGATTTGCTTTTCTGGCCACCCATCAGAACACCAAGCATGGATAGAAAGCCCCATTTATTGCTGCTCATAATAACATAATAGATAGGTTTTCAGATTTACAACTTTTTTTTTCAAGGCAACATACTAATAATTAAAACACAAATCAGACCTGCAATTAGTTACAAATTAATTGCATTCAGGTTGTAATTGTAACTCAAAGTTCCTACTGAAGTCAACTGATCCTCAAAAAAATGACTAAAACCAAGAGCTGAAACTTGGAGAAAAATATACTCCACCTTTTCAGCCCAGAGATCCACAAGTGGGGGACTGGAGGACAACACAGGCCTCATACCCTTCTGCAGTCTTTCCTGGTTATCTGTCTTCCCACCTTTGATAAGGATCTTTCTAAATACCTATAAACTCTCTTTCATAATCGTCTTCACTGGTTTCTCTGGGTGGCAGGTTATTTTTCCTCAACAAAATTACACCTCCTGAAACTGCTCATGGCATTTCGAATTTGCTGAATACATATAATGTAGTCCATAATGCCAACTAAAGAACAATTTCTTATGATTCCACAAATATCACAACCTATCTTGACAAGTTTTATAAGTCTTTTTACAACAATGGAAAAACAAAAGAATCACCTCGACTAGTCAGACTATGTTCTAAAAGTATTACTACCTACATTTACTTAGTCCATGCATTACTGTTTCGTGTGGTAGCAGCTGCAGAACCCTGCATCCCCTAAGTGTTTCTTAACCTGTAATAATTTTATGAAATCATTTAGTTTGGGACTGAGATGCAGCAAGCATCTAGCTACTTTACTACCCAAAACAAAGCAAGTCATATATATATTGACTTGTTTTCAATATATACAGCAGTATATATTCTGCTGTAAAAATTATCCAAAGAAAAATGTTACTTTAATAAGAAAAAAACTTCGAGGATCTCAATCTGTTAATTTCCTAAATCTCTGCTATTAAGTACATAGACCAGGAGATATTTTCAGAAATGAGTCAAGTATGGTAAGGAAACAGGTATTCTCATACATTGGTGGGGTTATAAAGTGAAAAAAAACTCCCACAGAGGGAATTAGACAGTAATTACCAATTGAAAATTGTGTTTTCTGACACAGAAAATCTAGAAATGTATTGTACAGATACAAAAGCAAATATTTAAGCAGAGATTATTACAAGGATATTCACTGCAGAATCATTTACAACAGCAAGTAAAAATGGTATTTAAAAATCAGGAATAGTTCAAAGATGGGCAATCAGAGTAAGACAGATCTATACATATCAGCATACAATTATATATAAGACATTAACTAAATATGCACTGATGCTCAGACTATATCTGGAAGAAACTACATTGAGGACTCTGGTAAAGGGGACTGCTGTTATATTTAAGTATTTTCCTGTGTGTGTATGTCTTACCAAGAATAAATTTAATTATTCTCTGCTGCCGCTGACTTTTTTACAAAACAATGGGGGAGGGTATAGTTTTACCTGAGCCTAAGAATTATTCTGACACATTCAGATTATTTTATTGTATAGTCCAAAATTCCATGCTAGAAGACGATCAATAATTATACCTTGTATTTAATATGCACGTTGCACTTCAGAGATTAAAATAAATGCCTTCTAGTTACCTGGCGTGGAAGATATGATAAGCAATCAATTGACTTGGACTACTCAGTGTTCTTCATAACCAGGTTACAGGTAATTTTTTTCCCCAAAATACTCAAGCACCTTCGGAAAACAAATAATTTGTGGAAGAAAAAAAGGATCTTTTCACATTCAGGCAAATATAATACTGTCAATGTGTTTGGACATGAGATTTTATTTTAGAAGTATAAAGGATGGAGGCGCAATAATATTTGGCATTTTTAATTTAGGTTTGTTTTATTTAAGTTTAATGTTAATTCCATGCTGTGTTTCAGTAAGAACAATACAGATTCTGTATCTGTGGCTCCAGTCAGATATCCAGTAGTACAAATTAGCTTCAAGTTACACATACTGAACAAAAGAGGTTGAGCGAGCGAAGGAGGGGGCAAGGGAGGGGGAGGGAGACAGGGAAGGAGAAGAAACAAAGAACTGAACACGCATGCAGGCTTTTCCATTACCACCTTCAATGCTAACCTGCTTCAGAGGGTGAGTAAAAGTAGGCAAGAATGAGTAGCCACGGATTGTTGAACTGTTACCAGCACCATACTTTTCAGCAACATTTTAGCAGAGTTTGAAACACTTTTTACAGCAAAACCATTATAAATTCCCCAAACAACCTTTAACCCATCAAACTAAGACCCAATTAATTTTAAACATTGGTATAAAATTTGATTTAAACATTTAGAAAAAGGAAAACTGTAACCACCACATATGCCTCTACAGTGTGATTAATCTCTCTTAGATGCTCACATCACCTAGAAGTCTAATGGCTTTCTAATGTAATTTCCATTTCTAATGGTGATCTTGCCACATCTGGCACACAGACAATACAGTAATGCTGAAAAAGCCTCTATGTAGTCCTGTTAGTGTCTTAAAGAACCTAATAGCTGGGACCAGTAAAATCCACAGAAATTCACTCTTGCCTTTAAGAACTTTTGAAAACTTAAAAAAAAAAAAAAACCAAAAACAAACAAACAAAAAAAAACTAAAATAAAAATAAAAACAAAAACAAAAACCAGGGCAGGAACCTAAATTCTGAGACCAAATGTAAAAGTCAGATTTGGTGGTTCTCAGTGACAATGGGGAATTTCCAAGGGGTGGGAACGGGGAGGAGTGGGGTGGTCAGAGATGGTTTCTCTTGTTGGCTTTTATGTCTCACTGATTTTCATCTTCCACATCCTGCAGCGCTTCTTTATTCTGCTCTTCACCTGTAAAGAAGAACAACAACTCATTATTTCATACTCACTAAGGCTAAAGTGGTCACAAAGGTATCATTCTTAGCGTGTAAAGACACGCCTGCCTC
>PVIY010052012.1:0-15393 GCA_004026745.1 Myrmecophaga tridactyla | reverse complement strand
GGCTGGCCTTCCATTCCTGAGGGATCTGACCATGTCACTCCCTTAGGCAAAACCCTGTTCTGAGGACAAAACCCAAACTCCTACCCTGGCCTACCGGCCCTGTGCAAGGTGCCCCTGTCTGCCTCCCTGCTGCGCTCCTGACATCCCAGAGCCCCAGCTGTTTGTCCTGAGTTAGGTCATAGCTGGAGGGTTCCAGAAGCAGGTCTGGGTTGGTCAGTATCTCCAGACGATGTCACTGGAGACTGTTTACGTCTTGCAACTTCACACTGGAGAGATCAGTTACTTGGAAGACGGTGATGAGCAGAACACACTGCAGAGGTGTTGGTGAAGCAGGCGTGAGCAGGCGGTGGTGAGGGGCTCGCTGCGTGGGGGGCGGTGGGGTCCGGCCACGCTGGCCTGGGCTGGCAGCCTCACCTCCTGTCCTAGCTGCGCTCACCCCTGGGACTCTCTGGGCCTTACCAGCTAAATGGAGTAGGGCTGACCCTCGAGGCTGCTGGCAGGGCCCGTCCACTTCAGCGGGGGGCCAGGGACGCAGCGGGGGCGCTCCCCTCCTCCCACGGGGCCACTTCCTGTGGTCCCGGTTACAAAACAGGGGCGAGCCACAGGCGTCCTCAAAACCCAGCCCCTTGGAGCGCTGCCCCCTCCCCCCAGCCCGGGCTCCTGCTGGGAAAGGTCTTCGGAGGCGAGGAGGAGGCGGCTGCGGCTTCCACGGGCCACCCTGGCTATAAGACCTGTCCCTTCTTAGGGGCCAGGGACAGCCTCTCTGTCCAGGTCGCTGGCTGCAGTGGGCAGGGAAAGCTGCTCAGAGAAGCAGAACGGGGAAGGAGGGCCTGGGCGCAGCGCTGGAACCTTCCCCGGTGGGCCAGGGTCTCCCGCAATGAAAAAGAAAAAGTCTTCAAGTTAGGTCGTCCTGCGATCAGAGGAAGCCTGCCTTACGGATCACATGAGAGTGACTGGAATGCAGATCCTGCCGTTTTCCTTAAACAACCGGCCCAGGAGCCAGTGGCTGGCTCTGACCCGGAGGTAGTGGTGGGGTCTCTCCCTGTGGCCAGCGGTGTCCTTTCTGCCCAGGTGACCCGCACGGGCTGGATTGAGCGAGCCCAATTTCAGAGTCTCTCAACCCCAAAGAAAAGCCCCAGTTGGTTGTAGTTGGCAGCCACGTTCCCCAGAGAGCTGAAAAAGTAAAGAGGCGTGCAGACGCCGTGACCTGGCGGCTTCTGGCATGGCCGCCGTGTCTCGGTCATTTGCACAGCGGATTCCGTGTGCCCCTGCTTGCAGCCCGGAGGGCACAGGGACGGGAGGTCTCGGGCCCCCCAGGGCTTCGCTTAGTGTGGGTGCAGTTTTTTCGAGGTGTACTTGACATGTGAAAACTGTGCGTATTTAAAGTACACGATGTAAGGTTTGACCTATGTGTGTGTGTCTGTGAAACAATGATTACAATCAATAGAGGGAACACAGCCGTCCCTCCCCGACAGCATCCTCATGCGCCATTGTTGGAGCTCCCTCCAGGCTCACCCACTCCTTTGTCTTCTGTCACTAGAGATTTCCATTTCCTAGAATTTTTGTATAAATGGAATACACAGCAGGCAGTCTTTTTCGTCTAGCTTCTTCCACTCAACATAATTGTTTTGAAATCCATCCATGTTGGGTTTGTCAATAGATCATTTCTTTTTCTTTCCTTTCTTTTTTTTTCTAAGCAGTAGCCAGTTCTACGGAAATACGGCAGTTTGTTTATCCATTCATCTGCTGACGGGCATTTGGGTTATTCCCAATTTTGACTGTTAAAATACTTTGAACATTCGTGTGCAAGTCTTTGCACAGACATATGCTTCCTTTTCTTTTAAGTAAACACCTGGGCGTGGAATGGCTGGGACACAGGGTAGGTGCATAGGGCACCTTTTGAGAAACCACTAAGTTCTTTTCCAAAGTGGTTGTATCATTTTACATTCCCAAAAAGTCTTCCGATTTCAGCCATTCTGAAATATATGTGTCCTTTTTTTAAAAAAATAATTGTCCTGTGTATTTTCTTATTGAGTTTTGATAGCTCTTTGTATATTCTGGATAAAAGTCCATTACTGTTAGAAAAATGCTTTGCAAAAATATTCTCTCAATCTGTGGCTTGTGTTTTAATTCTCTTAATAGTGTCTTTCAAAGAGTGGATGGTTTTAATTTCTATAAAGTTCAGTTTAACAACTTATTATTTTATAGGTTATACATTTCATATCAAATCTAAGAACTCTTTGCCTAAACCAAAGTCACGAAGATTCTTCCTGTATTTTCTGATAGAGGTTTATAGTTTTAGATTTTACATTGAGATCTACAACCCAATTTGAGTTAATTTTTCCTATGATGCAAGTTATGGACCCAAGTTCTTCTCTTTTTTTGCATAGGTGTTTCGGTTTGTAAGGCTGCCAGAATGCAATATAGCAGAAATGGATTGGCTTTTTCAAAGGAGATTTACTAAATTACAAACTCACAGTCCTTAGGCATGAAAAGTTCTGAATGAAGGCCTGCAGAAGAAGACACCTTGACTCTGAAGAAAGGCAGCTGGCACCGGGGGTCTCTGTGTCACAGGGGACGGCACATGGCGGCGTCCGCTGTCGCTGTCTCCCGGCTTCTGGCTTCAGATGCTCTCTGAGCTCCCGTATCCAGTGGCTTCCTCTCAGCGTCTCCGGGGCAGCCTCTGGGTCTCTTCTCTTAGCTGAACATCTCCAGATGTCTGTGTCGTGGTCGCATCTCTCTGCTCTCGGTGTCGGCCTCCAGGCACCCACATGTGTCTCCAAAATGCCTCCCTCTGCAAGGGCTCCAGTCAGTGGGTTAAGACCCACTTGGATGGGTGGGGTCACGTCTCCATGGAAACCACCTAATCAGAAGTCCCACCCAACAATAGGTCTGCCCTGAAGAACAGGGCTTTTCTGGGGTACAGAACTGTTTCAAATGAGCACAATGGGGATAACTGGTTCCAAGACCATTTGGGGAGAAGCTGTGCTTCATGGGTTGAGATGCTTTTGCACCTTTGTCGAAAATCAGTCATCCCTATCTGTGTGGGTCTATTTCTGTGGAACTCTCTAGTTCATTAATCTTTTTATCTGTATTAATGCTAATACCACAGGATTTTTTTTTGCATGGGCAGGCACCAGGAATCAAACCCAGGTCTCTGGCATGGCAGGCGAGAATTCTGCCACTGAGCCACCGTGGCCCATCCTGCCACAGGTGTGCTGGTTTGAAAGGATGTATGGACCCTGAAAAGCCATGTTTTAATCAAAATCCCATTTCATAAAGGCCGAATAATCCCTATTCAATACTGTATGTTTGAAACTGTAATTAGATCATCTCCCCGGAGATGTGATTTAATCAAGAGTGGTTGTTAAGCTGGATTAGGTGACGACATGTCTCCACCCATTTGGGTGGGTCTTGATTAGTGTCTGAAGTCCTATAAAAGAGGGAACATTTTGGAGAAAGAAGGAGATTCAGAGAGAGCAGAGCAGAATGACATAGCCACTAGAAACAGAGTCCACCAGCCAGCGACCTTTGGAGTTGAAGAAGGAAAGCGCCTCCCGGGGAGCTTCATGACACAGGAAGCCAGGAGAGAAAGCTAGCAGATGAGGCCGTGTTCGCCACGTGCCCTTCCACTTGAGAGAGAAACCCTGAACTTCATCTGCCTTCATGAACCAAGGTATCTTTCCCCAGATGCCTTTGATTGGAAATTTCTATAGACTTGCTTTAATTGGGGCATTTTGTCAGCCACAGAACTGTAAACTAGCAACTCATTAAATTCCCCTTTTTAAAAGCCATTCCGTTTCTGGTATATTGCATTCTGACAGCTAACAAACTAGAACAACAGGGTTTTGATTACTGCAACTTTGTAATAAATCTTGAAAGCATATTATTTTAGTCCTCCAATTTTGCTCTTTTGAAAAATTTCATTGGCTATTCTAGGTCTTCTGCATTTCCACATGAATTTAGATTCTTCTTTTCAATTTCTACAAAAATTCTGATGGAATATTGGCGTTGCATTGAATCTATAGATGAGTTTGGGGAGAATTGGCCTTTTAGCAATATGAAGTTTTCTGGTCCATAAGCAAGGGCTCTCTCTCCAATTATTTGGATCTTTTAAAATTTATCTCAGCAATATTTTCTAGTTTTTAGAGTTACAGTAATTCCATATCTTTCATCAAAGTTATCTGTATTCCGTATTTTTTATGCTACTGGGAACTGAATATTTTTTTAAACGTTTTTATTGTATTATATAACATATGTACAAAGGAAAGAAATAAAAAAGCAATAGTTTTCAAAGCACTCTTCAACAAGTAGTTACAGGACAGATCCCAGAGTTTGTCATGGGCTACCATACTATCCTCTCAGATTTTTCCTTCTAGCTGCTCCAGTATACAGGAGGCTAGAAGGAATAAATATTTTTTTTAATCACCATAATGGACTTTTTTTTCTTTCTTTTTTTGTGAAAAATAACATGTACAAAAAAGCAATAACTTTCAAAAAAAAAAAGCAATAACTTTCAAAGCAACCACAATTAGTTGTGGGGCATATTTCAGAGTTTGGCATGGGTTACAGTTTCACAATTTTAGTTTTTACTTCTATCTGCTCTAAGATACTGGAGAATAAAAGGGGTATCAATTTAATGATTCAGCATTCACACTCATTTGTTAAATCCTATCCCCTATCATCTTGGTGGGGATCTGTATAACTCCACCATCACCTTTGATCTCTCAATACCTCTCTTTAGGGGTTGTAGTTTGCTAGCTGCCAGAATGCAATATACAGAAATGGAATGATGTTTAAAAAGGGGAATTTAATGAGTTGCTAGTTAACAGTTCTATGGCTGACAAAATGCCCCAATTAAAGCAAGTCTATAGAAATGTCCAATCAAAGGCATCCAGGGAAAGATACCTTGGTTCAAGAAGGCTGATGAAGTTCAGGGTTTCTCTCTCAAGTGGAAGGGCGCATGGCGAACACAGTCAGGGTTTCTCTCTCATCTGGAAGGGCACATGGCGAACACAGTCAGGGCTTCTCTCTCATCTGGAAGGGCACATGGCGAGTATGGCGTCTTCTGCTGGCTTCCTCTCCAGCTCCCCGGGAGGCATTTTCCTTTTTCATCTCCAAAGGTTGCTGGCTGGTGGACTCTTCTTCTCGTGGCTATGTCATTCTGTTTTGCTCTCTCTGAAGTCTTCTTCATTCTCCAAAATGTTTCCTCTTTTATAGGATTCCAGTAAACTAATCAAGACCCACCTGAATGGGTGGAGACATGTCTCCACCTAATCCAGTTTAACATCCACTCTTGATTGAGTCACATCTCCAGGGAGAGGATTTAATTACAGTTTTAAACATACAATACTGAATAGGGATTAGAAGAAACGACTGCTTTTACAAAATGGGATTAGGATTAAAACATGACTTTTCTAGGGTACATAAATCATTTCAAACCAGCACGGGGTGTTCGGGCTATGGCCATTCTAACTTTTTCATGTTGAAAGGGTCTGTCACTAATATGGGATATGTTTAATTAAATTTTAATTTCTGATTGTTCCTTACTAGTATATGGAAATACAATAATATTTTATGATTTGTTCTTGTTTCCTGCAGCCTTGCTAAACTTGCTTTTCAGTTCTGGTACCTTATTTGTATATTCCTGAAAGTTTTCTACATGCATGATCATGCTGACTGTGAAAAAAGGCAGATTTGCTTGTTTTCCATTTATTTCTTTTTCTTGCCTTATTGTGTACTTCTAGTACTACAGTACTGTGTGGAATAAGAGTGGTTGGAGCAGACATTCTTGCTCGTTCCTGCTTTTAGGGTGAAAAGATGCCATCTTTCCCCATTACATATGATGTAGCTATAGGTGTTTATAGATCCCCCTAAGTGAGATGAGTACATTCTCTTCGAATTCCTAGTTTGCTGGGAGTTTTTGCAGGAATACGTGTTGGATTTAGCCAAATGCTCTTTCTGTGTCTGTTGAGATTATCATATGGTTTTTCTTTTCTTTTTTAGTTAGTAAGGTGATTTTGTATCGATTGGATCTTGAATTTCAGACCAACCTTTCATTCTTGGATAAACTCCATGGGTGTGATGCATTATCCATTTTACATATTATTGGACTCGATATGGATGAAGGGCAGTTCAGGCTAGTTCTTTCTTCGTGAGTGAGTTCTGGGAGTTTGACTCTTACAGAGAATTTGTCGATTTAATCTACATTTTCTAATTCATAGGCAAAAATTTGCTTATAGTATTTCCATATTATCCTTTTAATATCTGTAGGATTTGTGTATTGTCACCTCTATCATTCCTGATGTTGGTTAATTTGCATCTTAAATCTTTTTTCCCTGATCAGTCTGAGTAAAAGCTTTTCAATTTTATTGATTGACTCAAAAAGATTAGTTTAGTTTCAATAATTTTTCTTTATTATTTTTCTGTTTTCTCTTCCATTGATTTTTCACTCTGATCTTTATTATTTCCATTTTCTGCTTATTTGGGATTAATTTGCTTCTTCTAATTTCTTAAAGTGGAAGTTGAAGTAATTGATTTGAGACCATTTCTTTTTTTCTAAAATATCCATTTAGTGCTATTAATCTCTACGTAAGTATTGCTTTAGTGACATCCTACAAATGCGGATGTATTGTGTTCTCATTTTCATTCTGTCCAAAAAACTTACTGTTTTTCCTTTTGGTATTTTATTTGACCCATAGGTTACCTCGTAGTGAGTTATTTAGTTTCCAAATATTTGGGATTTTTCCTGATACACTTCTGTTAAAGAGTTCTAATTTAATTACATGTAGGTCAGAGAACACACTTTGTATGACTTAACTCCTTTTAAATTTATTGAACATTGTTTCATGGTTTAGAGCACAGTCCATCTTGGACAACGTTACTTGTGCCCTTATAAAGAATGGGTCTGCTGGTTTGATTGGCATATTCTCTAAATGTCAATTAGATATATTTTATTGGTAATGCTGTTCAAGTCTTCTAAGTACTTGCTGATTTTATTTTTTCTATCAAGTATTAAGTATTGAAAATTCTAATTAGAAATGTGGATTAGTCTAATTGTCTTTGCAGTTCTATCAATTTCTTGCTTCATGTATTTTTTGCCCTGTTATCAGGTGCACAAACACTCAGGGCTATTGTGTCCTCTTGATAAATTGGCCCCTTTATTATCTTGTAATGCTCTTCTTTGTCTTTGATTATATCCTTCGCTTGGAATCTACTTTTACATCAATCATCCCAGTCCAGACTCTTTCTATTAGTGTTTCCTTTGTGTGTGTTTTTACATCCCTTTACCTTAACTCAGTTATACCTTTATATCTAAAGTGGCTTTGTAAGTAGCATATAGTTGAATCAAGCTCTTTTTTTAAAATCCATTCTGACAAACTCTGCCTTTTACTTGAGGTGTTTAGGTCATTTCCATTTAATATAAAAACTGATATGGTTATGCTCATGCCTATCATCTTGCTGGGGATTTTTTTCCGATTTATTCCATATGTTATTTTCTTCCTTTTTCTCTTTCTGTAAATTCTTTTGGATTAATTGAGGTGTTTTTTTCCCCATGGGCAGGCACCAGGACTCGAACCTGGGGCTCCAGCATGGTAGGTGACAGTCCTGCTACCGAGCCACCATCGTACCTCCCCAACTGAGTGTTTTTCAATTACGTTTTATTTCTTGCTTTATTTGCTATAACTCTTCATTGTGTGTTTTTAGAGGTTTCTTGGGAGTTAAAGAACACATTTAACTTATCATAGCCTGCCTCTGACAAGTGTTGTACCACTGCCCGAGCAGCGTAAGAAGCTTTCACGGCACACTTCCATTTCTTTTCTCTTGGCCTCTGTATGGTTGCTGTCATTCATTTTACTTATACATATATTATAAACATCACTCTTTATTGCTGTTATTTTTGTTTACACAATTATTTTTATAGTCATGCCTTTGTTTTCCCTCTTCTTGAAGTTCTTTAGTATTCTGCTAGCATTTCCTTTATACTTAGAGAAATCCCTTTAGTCATTCCTTGAGGGGAGGTCTGTCATTGATGTAATCTCTTAGTTTCTCTTCATCTGATAACACATTTATTTCCTCTTAGTCCTAAAGGATCTTTTTGCTGATACAGAATTCACAGTTGTACTTTAACTTAGTTATGCTTTTATATTTCTTTTCTTTCAGTACTTGTAAAATGTTGTGCCGTTTCTTTCTTCCTTCCGTGGTTTCAGATGAGAAATGGCTGCCTTCTGATTTTTTTCTTTTCCTTTTTCTTCTTTAGTTTTAAGAAATTTGACCATGATTTCTCTCAGTGCAGCTTTCTTTGGGTCTATCCTGTCTAGGATTTGTTCCACGTCTTGAATCTCTATGTTTATACTTTTTGCTAAACTTTGGATATTTTCAAGCATTATTTCTTTGAGTATTTTTTTTTTCAGCCCCATAGTCCTTCTCTTTTTCTCGTGGGACTTTAATGATAGGATCTTTTGTTATCATTCAAAAGGTCTCTGAGACACTGTTCCTTTTATTCAGTCTATTTCCTCTTTATATTTCAGATTGGGTAATTTCTGTTATGTTTTTGAGTTCACTGATTCTTTCCTTGTTGTCTCTAAACTACTGTTGAGCCATCCATTGAGTTTTTATTTATTGTATTTTTCAGTTTTATAATTCCCAGCTGGTTCTGTTTTTATATCTTTTATTCCTTTACTCGATAGTCCATTTTTTATTTTGTTTCAAAAACGTTTTTAATTGCTCATTGAAGAGTTTCTATGACTGCTGCTTTAAAATGCTCTTCAGATATTCCGACATCTGAGTCCTGGTCAACTTGCTGTTGGCACACATCGATTGCCTTTTCCCATCCAAGCTGCGAGTGTCACAGTTTGACGAGTGATTTTCATTTATATCCGGGACATTTGGGCCATTATGTTTTGAGACTGAATCCTCACTAATTTCCCTTTTTAGCAGGCAGCTGCTCTGTCTGGGTGTAGTGAGTGGGTCCAGCTGGGAGTTGCTCCGGGGCCCAGCTGGCATCTTCCTGGTGAGAGCAGGGCACCGTGTCACTTCATTGCCTCTGAGTGGGAGAGCAAGCCCAGCTGCCCCTTGGCCCTGCTGACACCAGGTGGTGGCAAAGGCCGAGGACCAAGCAAGGAGCCCTCCTCACAGCAAGTCACTCGACCTCTTCCCCCTCGCTGATGCCAGGTGGGCAGGGGGGCAGGAGAGGCTCAGCTGCCTTCGGGGCCCTGGTGGCACACCCCAGTGGGAACAAGAGCCACAGAGAGTTAACATGTGTCCCATTGCATCTGACCAGTCCACGAGCAGGAGGCTGAGTGCAGGTATTTCATGGCTGGTATGTTTGGCTGGAGTACGGTGGATATTGTCAGACCAAGTTTTTGGCTCCCTTGTGTCACTCTTCCCTGGCCCCATGGCCGGAGGGAGCAGGAGTTTTTACTGTCTGTTATAGTTTGCTGGCTGCTGGAATGAAATATACCTGAAACGGAATGGCTTTTAAAAAGGGGAGTTTAATAAGTTGCTAGTTTACCGTTCTGAGGCCAAGAAAATGTCCCAATTAAAACAAGTCTATAGAAATGTCCAATCAGAGGCATCCATGCAGGGAAAGATACCTTGATTCAGGAGGCCGATGAAGTTCAGGGTTTCTCTTTCAAGTGAGAAGGCACATGGTGAGCACAGTCAGGGCTTCTCTCTCATCTGGAAGGGCACATGGTGAACACGGCGTCATCTGCTAGCTTTCTCTCCTGGCTTCCGGTTTCATGAAGCTCTCCGGGAGGCATTTTCCTTCTTCATCTCCAAAGGTCACTGGCTCATGGACTCTCTGTTTGTGGTGCTGCAGCATTCTCTGCTCTCTCTGAATCTCTTTCTCCAAAATGTTTCCTCTTTTATAGGACTCCAGTAAACCAATCAAGACCCACCCAAATGGATGGAGACATGTCGTCACCTAATCCAGTTTAACAACCACTCTTGACTAAATCACATCTCCAGGGAGATGCTCTGATTACAGTTTCAAACATACAGTTTTGAACAGGGATTATTCTACTTTTATGAAATGGGATTTTGATTAAAACATGGCTTTTCTAGGGGGCATACTTCCTTTCTAACCAGCACACTGTCCATGCCTGCTGGCAGCTCAGTTTGCAGGTTCCCTGGTGCCCCATGCCGGGTGTGCGCAGAGCCACAGGAAAGCCCAGGGAGCTCGCTCCTATGGGGCTCTTTATTCCTTCCACTCTCCAGAGACGTCCTAGTTTGGCTGTTGTGCCTTGTCCAGGGATGTTTAGCTGTAAGAGGGAGGGCCCTGGGGGGTGGGGCCACTCTGTCTTGTCTGGAACCAGGAGTTCTCAGCATCTTTTGAAGATGTTACATAATAATACAAATTCCCATCTATTGACCCTTCCTGGTGCTCTTGGCTCCTTCAAAGGACTTCTTTTAACATTTCTTGTACTGTGAGTCTGCTGGCGATGAATTATTTCAGCTTTTGTATGTCTGCAAAAGTCTTTATTTCAGCAACGTTTTTAAAATTTCTTTTTTCAGGGTCTTAAATTCTGAGTTCAGTTTTTTCCTTTGAGAACTTTGTAGGAGATATGCTCATCATAGGAGATTATTACAGGAGCGACGGGAAGATGGGAGGACACTACACAATTCCACAAACAGAACAATCACAGATCTAATAGACAAACAAACAAACTTCGTACCTAGAAAGAGACTTGATAGCAACAAAATATTAACAAGTTTTCCCTTTGAGCGGTGGGACTATGAATTGTGTTCAACTTTTAAAACAGAATCGGCTTTGTTATAGTCGAGACCGGAAGTTCTAGAACAGGCAACCAGATAAATACAGTGACGAGTCAGAACGGCGGTGGGGGGAGTAGAGGGGCTT
Organism: Myrmecophaga tridactyla; assembly: GCA_004026745.1. NCBI lineage: Eukaryota > Metazoa > Chordata > Mammalia > Pilosa > Myrmecophagidae > Myrmecophaga > Myrmecophaga tridactyla. The sequence continues at coordinate 4,529 of PVIY010052012.1, read as the reverse complement.
GCCTGGGAGAAGGGGAGCTCTGGCTGTGGGGTCCGCGGGAGTCACCTGTTTCTCAAGGCCATAACATTCAGATTTATGCTGTTCAAGGTCTGTGAATGTGACCGCCAAGACGAAGAGAACTGCATGAACATGAATGTGGTTGGGGTGAGGGGAATGGCAGAACGTGGTAACTGTGGAAGCGGGTACTGAGTCCCTGGGAGTTGTTATATTCTTCTGCTTACTTTGGGTCATGGTTGACTCGAGTCATTTTGGCTTGGTTATGATGTCCAGTTGTTTGGACAAACAAGCACTGGCCTGGTTGTCACTGTGGGGCATTTTGTAAATGAATCTGCATTCATAGTCAACTGATTGCATCTATGGCTGATTGCATCTACAATCAACAAAAGAGACGGCCCTCAACCGCGAGAGGAGTCTCCTCATCCGATCAGCTGGAGATCTTGAAGCCAGAACTGAGGATTTCAGACATCAGAATGGAGACCCCTGCCTGTTTCAGTCAGCCACCTTCCTCTGGGAAACTCAGCTTCATCAGTTGTTTCCAACTTGTAAAAATTTGGACTTGCCAATCTCTATGGCGATGTGAGCCAATTCCCATTATAAATCTCTTAATATTTACAGATAAACTCTATCAGTTCTGTTTCCCTGGAGAACCTGTATACACTGGCCATGTTAGAAATTTTTATGATAAAAAGTTAAAACAAACGCACAGTCCCTGTGTGCTAGAGACCACCACTGACCGCCTTCTTCATCTCCAGGAAAAACAAAAACAGAGAGAAATGGGAACAGATTTTAACAGGGGAGCATTTAATCAGCTTGAGCAGGAAGTTATTCAGCATCAGGAAAACCTCCCATGCTGGACGGGCCTCCTGCCCGATCACCCCTGAAATCCGGTCTGTGTTCGCTTTCATCACAAAGCTGATATAAACCCATTATAAAATAACCACACATTACGAAAAAGCAAAATTTAGAAGATAAGATTCCTCTGTATGCACAGCCCTGGAGTCGCCACTGTGTGTGTGTTACCTTCAGGTGTCTGTGTGCTTTTACAGCTAGGATTACAGCTCACAGATTATTCCGCAACTTCCTTTTATTTCACGAGACTACTTGGAGACCTTTATAAGAGGAAATTAACAGCTGCTCAGATGCAGAAGGGAAAGCCACATGAGAAGCAAGCTCCTTTGTGCTCGGATTCCAAGAAAGTGCCAATTTTACCCATATTTTAAGATCTGGTATAATCTTAAATATGGCTTTTTACCTAAATACATAATTTTACACAAATATTGTGATTTTTACCTAAGGACAAAAAAAAATTTTAACAGCAAAAGCAGCCTGGATGGTGAAACCCTATGTGCAGTGGCCCAGTTGGCTGGCGGTGTGCCCCCAGCAAGCAGGTGGCAGCTGGGCGCTGTCCCAGAGCCTGCCCAGCCAAATGACCCCACAGAGTGCAGGCCTGGGAGCCAAGGGGGGCGAGCTGGGACTCGGAGCTGAGGAGCGTTGCTCCCTTGGGCTGGCTGATCACCCTGGTGAGATAATGAAGGGTTTTCAGCTCCTCTTCGTCAATTTGCAAATAAACCGTGCGTTCAAGCCACGGGCAGTGCGAGCAGGAGTGCAGACTGCGTAGGATGACGCGAGGAAATGGTTTCTCCTTCATGTTCCACATTTTCTCGGCTGTACCTAACCCTAAAAGATACTCGCCTTCACGGATTTAGATTCACTTTCATTTCTGGCACTGTGTACTGGATCCTCTCTCGCCCCCATGGCTGACCGATCGTTGCCCGTTTTAAACACGTGCCCCTGGTTGTGTGGCGTGTCCCCGACAGAACGCCAATCCTGGTGGCTGGACTGCGCCCCCCAGTGCGGGCGTGGTTGTGGCCTGCGTCCTGGGGGGCCCGTTATAAGAGCTCTTCAGGCTCTTGCCTCATGGAAGGTGCGGCCCCGTGAAGCAGGCTGAGCTTTCACCCCGACCGCTGGAGTCCTTTATGGGCAGAGTGAGAGTCAGAGGGAGGGAGATGCCAGGAGAGGTCGCCGTGGGGGGAAACCGAGGCTGCGCCACGCAGCCAGCCCCGAGCACCGGTCTCTAGGGAGACAGCATCGCCTTGCCGATGCTCTGATTCTGGACTTCTAGTCTCAAAACCGTGAGCTTGTGCATTCCTGCCGTTTTAGCACCCCTCGTGTGGCATCTGCTGTAGCAGCCAGGAAACCAGAGCAGGGAGCAGGAAAACCCACGTGTGGGGAGCTGAGGACGTGGGGCCTGCTTCTCCAAAGGAACTCTGCCAGGGGCGTCTTTCGTATCCTACAAAGCTCAGCCCCAAGGAGCTCCGGGGATTCCTATCCAGGCTTTCTGACTTCCTGGTAAAGGATTACTTAAGAAAATGGGGTTCTTGCTATTTCTAAAAGCTTCATAGTGACCCATGAATAGCAGTATCTGACTGAATAACATTGGACCCAACTTAGGCCATGTTAGCACACCTCAGCGCTGGAAGTAAAGTCCCACCCACCTGCCATCCACCCACCCACCCACCCGTCCATCCACACATCCACCCACCCATCCATCCATCCATCCATCCACCCATCCATCCATCCATCCATCCACCCATCCATCCACCCATCCACCCATTCATACACCCACCCACCAATTCATCCATCCACCCATCCATCCATCTACCCATCCATCCAGTCACTCCCCCCAGTGAAGGTCTTACCAGGCTCTGAGCTGTGTGTCCACTCCATTCACCTGCCCTGACATCTGTGTGGACTCAAGCATGCCCTCTGATGCTAAATCACGACACATTCCCACCATATGCTCCCCTTGCACCCTGTCCACAAGGCTCAAAGCCCCTACCCTGGCCTCTTCCACCTGTGTCCTCAGGTCCACCCCCATCCTGGACCGGCCCACGTCCCTCAGTGGCTCATTCTGCAGCTGGAAGCCCCGAGACAGCCTTACCTGAGGTCCTCAGCCCCCCGCCCTGAGAGCAGCGTGTCACGTCCCCAGAAAGCACCAGCAGCCAAGGCCTGGACTTGCTTCTGGGTCAGGCGCATCCCACCCCTGGAAGGCCAGTCTCCCACCCTGGGGAGAGCTCCTCTCGGTCCTGCTAGCTCCTCTCAACACCGCTCACATCTCTAAAAATAGATTTTCATTGTAATATCACCTTCTACTAAATTTGAAAAATAAAATTGAACCCCCCCATAAATCTCACAACCAGACACAGCCGCTGTCACCATTTTGGTGGATGTACTTGTGTCCCCTGAGGGGTCACTTCACCCACTTGTCCCCCTTGTGTCTCTGCTGCCATAAGTCGCTGCTGCATTGCTTCCGCTTAAATATATGACAACATTGAAACATTCGTGAGGAGCTGCAATTTGAGAGCCGGGTAAGTCCCCCAAAGTGACAATTAACTCTCATGCTTTCCTCCGCACTCTAGATTACCTTCTTAATAGAGAGGGCTGTGAACCTTTTTGCAATTCTTGACACGTAATGATAAATTGCCCTCCAGGGCACAGAACACGCTGTTCTACCGTATCCTTGCCACCACTGGGAATTGTCATTAAAATGTTAATTTTTGCTAATGTATTAGGCCAACAAAAAAGGTTCTTCGCTGACATTTATTTCCCCTGACTGCTAAAGTGCTCATGGAACCATGTTCTAGACTAGTTAAGGACGGGCTCCAGGCCGGTAGAGTGACCCGCCGTCCCTCCCCGGCCCTGAGCCTTGGAAGCGCCCTGCCAGGGGAGCATAGGGACCGCCATCCCAGGCCGTGGGGCAGGTCCTGGGGGCAGCTTTGTCTTTACTTCCGGTGGCTGCCCTGTCCACGCAGGCGCTGGCGGGCTCCGCCTGTCCCGGTAAGTCCAGCACCATGGTCCTGGGCGTGAGGACCGGCCTGCCGGGGAGGCGCTCGGGCGCGGCTGGACACAGGTTGGGGCGTCAAGACCGAACCTGGCACACGAGGCCCCCAAAGGCGGCCTGCCCGGGAAGGGGCTCCCCACGCGGCCCCCCTATGGCCCCCCAGCCCTGCGCGGGGCCGCCCGAGCCGGGAGGACCAGCCAGGACAGCGTGGAGTCTTCTCCAGCGCAGGCAGCGCGCCCGCCTGGGGGCAGAGCCGTCTTCACCTGCTCCGTCCACGCATCGCCCAGCCCCCCTGCGGGGCTCTCAGGGCAGCTCGGACCCTCCGCTTCCCGGGGGCGCCCTGGGCAGGACGGATAATGAGGACTGCACCCCCTGACCCTGCCCCCCGCTGCACTGGGGGCACTTGTGGGGCTCCCCCACTGCACCCTCCCATGCACGGCAGAGTCCTCCCCGGGGGCGCCCTGGGCAGGAAACAGAGTCCTCGCTGCTCTGGGTCACCCCTCTCCTGAGCGCCGCCATGGGCATGACCCTGAGACAAAGCGGAGCTGGACTCGGGCGGGTGGGCGAGAGGGGCCCAGGGAGCTCGGCTGAGAGAGGGGAGACCGGGAGGACGAGGGAAACTTCCCCTCCGAGACGGACGGTGAAGGGACCCTGGGGTGCCTGGGGGTTGGTGTGAGTTGCCCTCGTG
>PVIY010052011.1:0-15393 GCA_004026745.1 Myrmecophaga tridactyla | reverse complement strand
GGGGGGGGGAGATTTAGAAAAATTAAAATAACTTAAAGAAAAAGTAGAGGGTAATAAGGATGAAAGAGAAGGGAGAAATTCAGAACACTCTGGTGTCAGGCAGAGGAAGAATAAACTCACTTTATGTAGAATTTCATAGTTTTACAAAGCATTTACTTACACATGTTCTCAATGCAGCCTCACTTAATTTCAGGACTTTTTCCTAAATAGGGTTGATTCTTAGTGGCCACCGTTTTGGTTGGTTTGATTGTTTTTGTTGTTGTTGTTTCTGTTTATTAATAAACTAGCTTATACTCCTCACGTGGCCAGTGCTTCTATCTTTAGTCTTTCATGTTTTAGTAGCCCATTTCCTGGTGTTCTACCTTCAGATTCTTCTCAGCCTTGTCTGTTCGCTTGCATCTATGGTTCTGACATTAATATCGTGTAGTTCAAATAGCTCAAATAGCTAACATTTAATGTTACGTGCTTTTTTTTAGTAATAGATTTGTTCTCTTGACAATTTCAGAACCTGAGGCTTATAAAGATTATGTGAGTTGTTCAAAGTCATTCAGCTGGCTAATGACAGAGCAGGAACGAGACTTCTGGTCCCCTGAATCCTAATTTAGTGATCTTTCTACTTTCCTACACCAACTTGAATGATGGAGAGTATCTACACCTACCCATACTAGTCTCTGTAGATTGAGAAGATACTTAAGAATCTACCCTGGCTTCTGTATAGCATTCCAGTGCCCTGCTGGAAATGCAGCCTTGCCTAGCTCTACCCAGCATCCTTCCAGCCACCTCAACCCTCTGTGACAGACTAATCCAATGGACTGAACAGGCTGACGCCACCACCATCCTGCTTCTGCAGACTGGGGCTGCCAGTCAGACCACCACACAGATGCTTCAAGGGAGCCTTGAAGTCCAGCACTGAGGCCTTGGAATTGGCTGACAGAAGCCCACCACACTTGAGCTAGACCCAAGATACAGCCAAAGCCTACACTTCTTTCTGCAAACTTTTAGCCACTGTCCTCACCCCTGACTTAAATAGCCATTTCATCTCATGGTATCTCATCTCTGTGAAGGCTTAAAGGGAGTTTTATCCCTTCCTTGTCTCATTGTATCAACCTACGTCTTCACTTTTCCTAAGGAGCTCTGGTGTCACTGTTCCTTCCTGTGAATTTGTTCTTACTGTGAATTCATTCCTGTGAGTCCTATTCCTTTATTTTTTCTCATTTATCTATCTTAGAGCGGCTTGTAGTTTTACTGCCACCAAAGATTTCTCATACAATTCTAAGCTGAGGGTTGCGGTGCACAATGCCAGTGCCCCTCCCAGATCCCCCACTGGCTCCAGTGAGCTATTAAGTGCAATAATTAGCCCCTGTGGCTCTTTTTTAGCAAACTTCTCTTGGGCTTTTAAAGGCCTGTTTGCCCAATTCTTGCCGAGCTGGAGGTGCCTAGGCTCCCCACTAGGACAGCCTTCTGACAGAGACAGAAGCATGGAAATCTGTCTCCTTTCCCTCTAGTTGGGACAGTTCCAATGAATAACTTGCATTCCAAGGTTCCCTGAGGGATCACCCTGAAGCCAACTGTTATAGACATCTAATCTTTCATTCTTTATGTTTCCTCTCCTTCCTTGACATACTTCCTCCACTTCTTCACTAGCTTTTCCTGGCATCCCTTCCCTAATAAATCACACAGATCATTAGAGTCTGCCTCTGGGAAACCCAGTCTAAAAAACCTTAGAACAACTTAATTATCAAAGGGTCCCAAGTCTCTGAATACTAAGAGCCCTCAATAAATAGTGTAGCCACTCTTCCAGCTTGTCAGTGACTGTCGACCCCTTTGTATGTTTTACAAAACATGATAAACTCCAGTTCTACCAGGACAGCTGGGTGCATGCTACTTCAACTGTAATGCCCAGGCCAGTCCCAGGAACAGAAACAAAATTCCCACAGTGCTGTTAATGCGTACAGGCCCTGGCTTGCAGTAGTTTGAAGTTTATGATATATTTCCTATCAATAATCAAATTAAAATATATTTTGATGGTGGTGAATATTTTAAATAAGGTGACACCTTTAATAGTTAATTTTCTACTTCACCATCTATCCTACCACCTTGTCTCCAGGCAAAACCCGTGGTTTGTATTTTGGAGTGCTTGTTCAGAGTTCCCCATATTAATTTCAGTTATTCTCTATTGCTTCATCTGTACAAACATTTAATTAGACCACTTAAATCATTAATCCAGAGTTCATCTGTGATATCTATATTCACAGAGTTCATCTGTGCTATCTGATCTATCTATATCAGATACTGTATCTGTCAACTCTAAGCACACCATTCCACAGTCATGATTGCTTCCTTTTTCTCTGCTTCTTCCCCACATCACTGGCTATCATGCTTCCTCCAGCATCAAGCTAGTACTGAAAAAACCTGAAGAACTTGCCTTGAGCCTGCCAGCAGTTAGAACAAATACTTGTAGAAACAGTGTACTAGGAGACAGAATCCAAACTGGAAATGCCATCTCTCCTTCCTCCCTCCGTAACCATACCACCTGTCCCTGTATCAACAACCAAAGCACAAAGTAAAATAACAAACCCAGGTGATATTTCTTAGGAGCTTGGAGTAGCCAGGATTTTGGCTCCATCTTCAGCCCCTGGTGTTATGCCAGTGAATGTTACGTTACGTGGCAAATGAACTTTGCCAGTAGAATTAAGATTATTGATCAGGTGAAAATAGGCAGAGCTTAAAATAGGAAGATTTTCTTTGATTATCTGGTTGGGCCCGATCATATGGATCCTTAAAAGAGAAACAGGCAGCATCAGAGTCAGAGGGAAAGTCACAAAAATATGACAGAAAAAGAGATAGGAAGGATTTGAAGTGTTGCTGGCTTTGAAGATAGAAGAAGGGGGAGACCATGAACCAAGGAGTGATCAAGGAAACAGATTCTTCTCGGAGAGGAATGTAGTCCTCCCAACATCTTGATTTCAACTTCATGAGACCAAGGTTGAACTTTTAACCTACAAAACATGGGATAATAAATCTGAGTTGCTAAGTTTATTATGGCAGCCACAGAAAACTCAGACAGTACTTATTGGTGCTAACAGTCATTGTTTCATTTAATTATCACAGCAACCCTATAATGTAGATATATTATTCTCATTTTGCTAAGGATAAAAATGGGAACTTTGAAAGGTTAAATAATCAGCTCACATAGCTAATAAGTGACAAATTTAGGAATCCGTCTTATTCTAAGACAGATATTTTGAAATAAGCATGTTATTCTGCCTTTCCTACTATGCTGTATTGCTTTCATTAACTATCAGTTAGCTTTTGACACATAACAGTCCTGAAACTCAGTATCTTAAAACAACAACCAGTGCTTTTTCTTTTCCTTTTCCATTTTCTTCCCTTCTCTTCACTTCCCTTCAAATTAATCCTGTGATCCAGGTAGGTGTCCAGACTACCTGGAGGGGAAGCCGCAATTGCCAAAGTGGGGTTATTAAAACTCAAAAGGGATGGGAGAGATATTCATGAGGTGGGTGGTGGCCAATGTAAGGTATTAGCACCCCTTCAAGTGAGGGCGCATCTGCATGGTAGTGGCCTGGTGGTGTTTGTTGGAGCCCAGGCAGAGACAGGAGGCCATCCCCTGGGAGGAGTGCCCGACATAGGTTTATCAGAGCTCAGCCCAAGGGGTGAGACACGCAGCCCCACAGAGAGATGTCGGTAGCAGTGACCCAGGGAAGGTGTTGGGTGTTCCTAGAACACAGGCTACTCAACTCAAGAAGGGATGCTAGAACCTAAGTAGGGTGAGGAAGACATCCATGTGGGGTAGGGGTTATGGTGGGCAGACTTCTGAATGAAGTTGTCTGAGTTAGCCCAGCATAGTGTGTCAGAGCCCAAGGAGGCTGAGGAGCACTTCCACGTGGGAGGACAATAGGGGCACCCTCAAGGTAGGGGGGAGGGCGTGAGTAGAGTGCTGAGTGCAGTGAGGTGGGCAGCCCACGGGGGAAGGGGTCTTAGTGGTCTGAGTGGTATGCTCAATCTCCTACATGTAAGTCATTAACTTACATATGTAATAATAATTATATATAATCATATATATATGAGGATTAATCAAAGAAGAAAAAATATTAATGCAGATAGGATCCAAATTTCTCACTGTCAGGAAAGGTGGCTACAATATGCAAAGGGTAAAAACTAGAATCGGTGCACGGGTGGTTCAGTGGTAGAATGTACACCTTCCATGGGGGAGATCCAGGTTCGATTTCTGGACCATGCACCCCGAAACAAACAAACAAAAAGTCTAGGATGAATCCTGTGGTGTTGGATAAGAATCAGATCAGTATGTGTGTTATTGATGTGTGTGTATGTTATTGATGTGTGTGTGTGTGTGTGTGTGTGTGTGTGTGTGAGTGTCTGTTTATTCCCTAGCTCTGCCTACTTGAGGGCCTGGAAGCAGTGACACCTCCATAACAATGAACACCCACACAACCTTAGATCTTGGTTTTTAAATGCCATTGTCTACTTAAAGGGACCAAGGATCTTTGGAGAAATCGCTTATTTTAAGATAAGTCTGAAATAACTTTTTTGAGCCAAAGAAATTTCCAAAGAATGGTGAGATCATGCCAGAAGGACAGAGTCCAACATAAAGGGGCTCCCACTGGCCAAATCTAGAACAATGTTAGCATCAAAATAAATAATGACGGTAACATAAGTCTTTTTAAAAATATGAACAGATGAGTCTATTCTGATATAATTAATAGGTTGAGCAAAATAAGTGCTTGACAAAAAAACCCCAGATATTTACATAGTCTCAGGTTATCTCCCCATAAAATGCTTATTAATTGACAAGAGAAGGGAAAATGAGTGAGTTGGTGGAGAAGCCTGGCAGGCACCACCTTAATTTCGTCAAGTGACAAAAATTTTCCTCCATAATGGGACAATTTGAACCCATAGCCCACTTGGTATGGTGCAATGAAAAGAATACAGCATTATTTCTGTGGTATGAATTGAGTCATGGGGGAACATCAGACAATTCCAAATTCTGGGGCCTTCTACAAAATAGGTGGCTTATTAAGGTCATGAAAGTCATCAGCTTTCCTAAAACTGTGAAGGCCTTTCAACAGACTCATCTGTTCATATTTTTTAAAAGACTTATGTTACCGTCATTATTTATTTTCATGCTAACATTGTTCTGGATTTGGCCAGTGGGAGCCCCTTTATGTTGGACTCTGTCCTTCTGGCATGATCTCACCATTCTTTGGAAACCTAGGGGAATATTGGTCCCACTGTGCTCAGCAGGAGCCTGAGGGGGTCGCATTCTCACCGTGCCCTCCTCCAGTGCCACCTGTGATCACACAGCATCCTCCTCAACCCATTGACTGCTAGCAACACCATGTATAACCATTGCTGTTGCCATTGTCTCCTTACTTGTTCCTGACCTACATTCTCTCCAGTCATGTCTCCCACTATTTCTGAACCCTTTCATCTGTAACGTCAACTTGGACCTTTACTTCTAACTTCCTGGGGTTTGAACCTTGGCTTGAAGTATCCTCCTGGTTCCTGAGGATCTTAGAAGACTGTGTGCCACGGGTGGGGTATCACAAACCCCAGTATGAGCCCTGATACTTATTAATACTTTATTATCCCTGCCTGGTCTCCACAAGGTGGGTGACGGTCAGATACAGTTGTCTTCTGTGTCCCCTACAAGTTCAAAAATAGATTAACTTTTATGCTATAACATTGTGTTATTAACGTTTTGTTGGGTATTTGTAATTTAAAGAAAATACATAGAAAAGCATGGTCTTCCCCAATTACTTTGTAAGAGAAAGCTTTAGAGTAATAATTATTTTTTTCCAGATCAAAAAATCTGACTTCTAATAAGGTTGACTTCACTATTAAGTTCTGATTTCACTGTTAAGTTATCTATTATTTGATGTCAAGATAAAATTTTAAACACATAATTTAACATTCTAAATTATAATTTTATTTGAAAAATCTGATAAACTCAAATCGCTTTTGAGGTAGAATTTCAACAATGGTCTGTTGATTCAAAGAATAAAATGTAATAGATGAGTATGCCGAGTACTCATTTTGTAACCATCAACCTCATTTCTTTATCTTTCTCTGTGTGTTTTAAAGAACCAAACCAAGGAATGGACAAACTTGTGTAAAGGAAGAGATATCCCCTGCTCAGATGATTATTCTCTTATGGGTACCCTGGGAGAAGCTGTGACAATTCGAACTTGGAATATTGCTGGGTTACCTTCTGACTCATTTTCCATTGATAATGGGATCATCATCATGTAAGAAAATTATTTTTCTCACAAATGTTCAGTACATTTTTTAACTTTGAATTTTTTAACAGTTATAGCTATTGAAATTTTATAATACTCCAAACAATTTTACTTAAATAATTAGCTATATTAAATATGAATTTTCTCTTCCTTCTGTTATTAATACTGTAATAGTTGAATATCAGAGATGATCATAAACAAAACCCAGATCACTTTTACTTCATTTTCAATCAATGTTTACCAAATAGAGCAAAACCCTTGATTTTTTCATAAAAAAATAAAGATGTAAATGAAGTCCAAAAATTTCATTCACATAAAATACAAGAATTTTGTTATTGCAGGTTAATGTAATGTGTAGCAGTGTGTTGTTAGTGGTGATGGGATGGGGCCTCCCCAAATTCTGTCTTAATCCTGTTGGGGGACCAGCTTCAGTAGCTACATTTCTAGGTCCTGGGCTGACTGGGCCTCTCAAGACTATAGCCACTGTACCTGGAATCTCCTACTAGTAGATAAACCCCATGGATACGCAGCTGGGATAGTTAAGGAGACATCCCAACTCTCCTACTCCTCCAGGTCTCACCTTCCAGAAGCCAAGGACTTCAGGTGAGAACAGTCATCAGCTGTCTAAGCTCATATTGCCATAGGACTTTTTGAAACACTGAGCCTGTTCTCCAAGGATTTTTAGCATGTTAGGAATAGCATGCTTAGACCATCAGTAAGAAATAAGTCAGTGGTGTGTTATATGAGCTATTTTTCTTAGTTGTTAGATCCTACTTAAAAAGTAATTGCTATAGCCGACATGTGTGACCTTTTAAAATAGAACTGACTACTCAGTATGAGGACTATTAACTATTTTTGTATGTAGTAGGTAAGAAAATTATTCTACCAATTAAAACATTGGTGGAAGTATTTATTGTTCAGTAAATTATCCTGATGTATGGATTGCTTTAGCATTTATTTACCTCATTGTTCTACAAGGATTCGAAGCAGGTGTGATTTGAATATAATATAAAAGAGGAGAAAGTTCGAAGATACCACCTAAGGGACTTAGAAGAAGTTACTACTAAACACCTGAGACAAGCTGATTATTCCAGCTGGATCCTGAATTAAGCACAAAGCTTTCTGGTAACTAGGGCAAAAGAGAAAGCTGTATTATGTAGTTCTCATTTTTTAACCAAGTAAATTGCACTTAGGGAGACAAACTTATTCAGAAACTAAATTTTATTATTTTGTTGATTTACTTTTTGGGGGAATTGGCGGGGGGTGGTAGGTGCATGGTCTAGGAATCGAACTCGGGTCTCCCGCGTGAAAGGCGAGCATTCTACCACCGAACCACCTGTGCACCCCTATTTTGCTGATTTAAAGGAAAAATTACAAAGTTTTTCTTTGGAGGACAGAAATTAAGTACTGGGTACTCTCCTTTTTGTAGTCTAAATTAATCTAGAAGGAGAAATAAGAGAATCTAGATAAATGATAAATATGTGTATTAATTTGCCTCTAGAATATCAGATATTTAAGCGCACCCATTTAACAAGTCCAGGATGGCAGTGCGCCTGTTTAACAATTAAAGGATGGCAGCTAGTTTGTTGCTGAATTACTTAAGTATGTGGACTGGGGCCAGTTTGTATCAATGCTTAACCTGAGAATGTGCATTAGACATGGAGGTATATGGAGACTTATGAAAGAATAGAAGTCTAACTTTTTTACTTTAGCCCTGTTGTACCAATCAACTTCAGTCTGCAACAATAGACCAGTTTTTGTTGTTAATTTTCATTGCTGTTGTTTTCCTTGTAGAAGATCTTTGCCTCTTCCCAAGCACTTGTGAAAATAGTTCATATCCCAAAGAGTAGTAATTATGTTTTTATTGCTTTGATTTACAGTCTTTTTACCTTTGTTCCACGTAGCAGGTCATCTGTAACCATTATATCTGTCAAAGACCAGTATGCATCTTTATTTCTAGCGACTGAAGAGAAATGAACTCTTTCTTTCGGTCCAGTCATGTTTCAATGAAAATAGAGCTGTTGATGAATATTCCTGCTTCTAAGATTCCACATCTTTCCTTGGTTATTATCCAAGATAGTATACTCAGTTTCAGGACGAATGGGGTAGAAAATAGTTTTAAAGAGCCATAACCGCTACATTTTTGCTATTTGTTTATAAAAATGTTGAAATATTAGCAAAATTATGGCAGCAACTTTACTAAGAAGGAAATATTAAGTTTTTACTAGTTTATTTTGCTAGTGTATTTTGCTAATCTTATCCTAGAGGTTTCAGTAAGTAGGTGCATAATTTTGAAATATAATGCCTTCTTCCATTCCCCAAAGATGCTTGATAATAATAATACCTAATATTGAATACTTATTAGGGACCTGACCCAGTGCTAAGTATTTTTTCACAGATTATCTGAATTGAGTTTGGAGTCAATTATTTAGGGAAACTAGAAGAATCTGTAAAATTTGAGTAAGATTTATAATGGACATGTGAAAGCTAATCAGAATTTCAAAGACTGGTGCTAATGTTAAATGTAATCGAATCATATCTGAACATATCAAGGATAACATATTAGGATTGTTTAACCACCTGTCAAATAGATCAAAGCTTTATCTAATATAATTTTTTTAAGTCTTTAAATTTTCATGTCTATAGAAATAAGAGGCATTGTGTTTATGTCCCTAGCAATAATAACTGAGGTAATAACTCACCTTTTCTTTTCTGCTCTTATGCATTTTTGTGTGTGTAAAGAGAAAAATAGCAAAACTCTTTAAGATGTGCCACTGCCATTATTCAAATTCAGACTGATGTGAACATGCATTATCACTGTTAGAAGTCTGTCTTTTTCAGCAACCTGAAAAAGCACCAAGTGTCAATTCTTTCTAGCTAATAACAAAAGAACAACACTGTCAAAACTTGGAGTCCTGAGGGCTAAAAAAATTGTTTTCATTTGGGAACCACTGGTAGAAAAGTATTTGTGAATTCAAGAATGTTTGATGGAGAAAGCAAGAAAGAGGAAAAATTTTGTAGAGAAAAATATTTTCTTGAAAATAATAATGCAAAGTAATGGTGTGGAGGAAATAAGCAAATAAATGTACTATTTATGTTGAATCCAGGATTTATATTCATCCCAAAAGTGAAGCTCTTTAAATCAGTGTTTGTGTTGCATCTCTTGTAATAATTGTTGGTATATGTATTTTTAAAAACCAAGTATATTCTTTCATACCTATCCTGAAAAATACCTTTTTTGAAAATTTATTCATCTGGTATGTTATTTTATGGAATGCCCCAATCTTTTAAAACAAATTTTATAAAGTGAACATTGTCACAACATTGTCCTGTCTTTGAATCCAAAAGATGTTACTTGGAAAATGTTTGGGGAAAATAAAATTGATGCAATTTATAGCTGGCATAGAATAATGTCTATGTGTGTGTTCTAGTTTGCTAGTTGCCAAAATGCAACACACCAGAGATGGATTGGCTTTTAATAAAAGGGGATTTATTTCATTAGTTCTTCAGAGGAAAGGCAGCTAACTTTCAACTGAGGTTCTTTCTTACATGGGAGGGCACAGGCCTTCTCTACTGGCCTTCTCTCCAGGCCTCTGGGTTACAACAACTTTCCCCGGGGTGATTCTTTTCTGCATCTCCAAAGGCCTGGGCTGAGCTGCAGGGGCTGAGATGAGGTATGCTGAGGTGCTTGGGATGTGCTACCTTGAGCTCTCTCATTTGAGGACCAGCCAATTAAATCAAACATCATTCATTGCAGTAGGCACGCCTCCTTGCCGACTGCAGATGTAATTAGCAACAGATGAGCTTCACACGCCGGTGGCTCATGTCTGCAGCAATAGATCTAGGCACCTTCACCTGGCCAAGTTAACAACTGACTGTAACTACCACAGTGTGTATAAATACGTATATGGCATATGGTATGTGGGTATACAGTTGTTGAATGATTTGTTGAAAACACTATCCTTTTTCCTTCTGTCTTTGTTGAAAATCATTTGAAGGAGTCTCTGGAGTCTCTGTTGTGTCCCATTGATCTATTTGTCTCTGTTTCATTAAATACCACATTACCTTGATTATTGAAGATTTATATAAGGTCTTGAAATCAAGTGCATAAGTCTCCCAATTTTTTTCAAAATTGTTTTGTCTAGTTTTTACCTTCTAATGTAAATTTTAAAACTAGCTAGCAGATATCTATAAACTATCCTGCTGGAATTTTGTTCGGGACTATGTTGAATTTTTAGTTTGATTTGGGAAGAATTAAGTCTTCCAATCCACAAACACAGTATATCTCTCTATTTTTTCAGGGTGTCTGATTTCTTTCACCAGTGTTTTTTTAAGCTTTATACCCATTTTTGTTATTTTGTGTGCTATTTTAAATAGTTCTTTTTAATATTTTGATTTTCAGTCATTCATTGATAGTATATAGGAAAGCATTTGACTTTTTAATATTTGCTTTGTACCCTGTGATGTTGCAAAACTCATTTATGAGTTCTTAACCTTTTTTTTTAGATTCATCGGAATAGTTTGTAGACAATCATGTTGTCTAAAAACAGAAACAGTTTAATTTCTTACTTTCTAAAATGGCTTACCTTTTATTTCTCTTTCATGGCTTACTGCATTGGCAAGGATCTCCTATAATGTTTAATAGAGGTGATGAAATTGAACATCCTTGCCTTTTTCCCCCAATCTTATGGGAAAGCTATCAGTCTTTTTACCAAGATCTATAGCTAGCTATAGGTTACTATAGATTTTTTTGTCAAGTAAAGGAAATTGTTCTATTCCTAATTTGCTGAGAGATTTTATCATTAATGAATGTTAAATTTTGCCAAATGCTTTTCCTGTCTCTATTGAGATGATCATGTTTTTTTTTTCTTTAGTCTATTAATGTAGTGAATTTTACCAATAGATTTTCTAATATTAAACCAGGCTTTCATTCCCAGGACAATACCCTTCCGGTCATGATCTGTTATCCTATTTATATGTTTCTGTATTCAATTTGCTAGTATTTTTTTTAAGATTATTACATTTATGTTCATAATGGATATTGATCTGTTTCCTTGTAATGTCTGTCTTAATTTTGGTATCAAGGTAATGCTGGCCTCATAAAATGAATTGAGAAGGGTTCTTTCCTCTTCTGTTTTCTGGAAGAGACTATATAGAATTGAAATTACCATCTTCTTTATATGGTTGATAGAAATGACCAAGAAACTCTCTGTGCCTGGATTTTCTTTGGTGAGACATTTCTTCTATGAGTTCAGTGATTTAAATTGGTATAGGACTATTCAAGTCATCTGTTTCTTCTTAAATGATTTCTATAGTTTCTGTCTTTCAAGAAATTGGTGAATTTCATCTAAGTTGTATAATTTATGGGTGTAGAATTGTTAGTAGTATTTCCTTATCCCTTTAATGTCTGGAGTCAGCCATATAATTCTTTCTTTTGGTAATTTGTGTTGTTTTTATATTTTCTTTGGTCAGTGTAGCTAGTTTTATCAATCTTATTGATCCTATCAAAGAACCAACTTTTGTTTCATTGATTTTCTCTATTTGTTTAAATTTCATTGATTTTTGCTCTAATGTTTATTTCTTGTCTTCTCCTGGTTTAATTGCTCTTCTTTCTATGGTTTCTAAGATAGACTTTTCAGGTTATTGATTTCAGAGTTTTTCTTTTCTAATATATGTGTTTGATGCTATAACATTTTCATTAAGCACAGTTTTAGGTGCATACGGCAAATTTTGATTTCGTATTTATGTTTTTATTCCATTTGAAGTATTTTATCATTCCTCTTGGACCTTCTTCCTTGCTTCATAGATTCTTTTAAAAAATGTCTTGTTTAGTTTTCAAATATTTGGTGGTTTCAAGGTATCTTACTATTGCTGTTTTTTAAATTTTTTCACTTAATTCATATGTTCAGAGAACATACTTTTTAAATTTCAATTGTTTTAACTTTAAGATTTGTTTAATGACATAGAATAAATACATTATATCTTTGTGAATGTTTTATGTGCACTTGAAAATATGTGTTTTGCTATAGTGGGCAGAATATAAATGTCAATTTTTGTTGCTCTGTTTTATTTCTCATTTCTTATTCTTTAGGATTATTTATATTATATGCTATTTTTAGTATTCCATTTTTAACGCTTTTATTGTGAAATATATATATACAAAGAAAAGAAATAATTTTCAAAGTAGACTTCAACAAGTAGTTACAGAACAGATTTCAGAGTTTGTTATGTGTTACCAGTCCACTATTCGGATTTTTCATTCCAGCCATTATAAAACACCAGAGCCTCGAAGAAATATCATATAGTGATTCAGAAGTCATACTCATCTCTTAAGTCTTACTTTCTCTGTTATAACTCCTTTTTCTCCTTTGATGCTTCTCCAAATCTATCAGAATCTTTAGACAATGCCCATTATGACTTTTTCATGTTAAGAGGGGTGTCAACACTAAAGGATAGAGGAATGTATTTGGTTGATAATCTTAGAGAGGCTGGTCCCTCTGGTTTTCAGGATTTATCTAGTCTAGGAACCCTCTGGAAATTATAGGTCCCAGAGAGCAAAGTTAGTGCATGAAACTTTTATGGAGTCACTGTTCAAGCCCAAGGTGTTCTTAAGATTAATAGGAGTGATACTGGTTGAGGGTTAGCAAACCATGGCAATTAGCACTATCTAACTGAAGCTTGAAGACTAGCCTCCAGAGTAGCCTCTTGACTCTCTTTCCCACGATCCTTCATTGTATTGCACTTCTTTTCTCCCTTTTGGTCAGGATGGCATTATTGATCCAATAGTTCCAAGGCCAGACTCATCTTGGGGAGACATGCACCATGTTGTCAAGGTGATTTTCGCCCTCAATTTCATATCCCACATAGGGGGAGGGTGTTCTAGTTTGCTAGCTGCTGGAATACAATATGCCAGAAACTGAATGGCTTTTAAAAAGGGAAATTTAATACGTTTTGAGGGAAATTGAGAAAATGTTCCAATTAAAGCAAGTTTATAAACATGTCCAAATTAAGGCACCAGCAAAAGTTTATCTTTATTCAAGAAAGGCCAATGAAGTTCAGGATTTTCCTTGCAACTAGAAAGGCACATGGTAAACACAACATCTGTAAGCTTCCTCTCCAGGCTTCTTGGTTCATAAAGTCCCTCCAGGGATGTATTTCTTCTTATCTCCAAAGGTCTCTGGTGGCATGGGTTCTCTGCTTTGGGGCATTCTGTCATCATTCTCTGATCTCTCAGAATCTCAAGCCTTTTCTAAAATGTTTCATCTTTTAAAGGATTCCAGTAAAGTAGTCAAGACCCACCTGGAATGGGTGGAGTCACATCTCTCTCTATTCAAAAGTTCATGCCCACAACTGGGTGAGTCACATCTCCTTGGAGATAATGTAATCAAGTTCCCAACCTACATTATTGGATAGGGATCAAGAGAAAGTTTGCTTCTACTTGATGGGATCAGGATTACAGCATGGCTTTTCTAGGGTGCATAATCCTCTCAAGCCTGCACAAAGGCTAATGATTTTCCTTGCAGAGTTCTGCTTAGAGAGAGGCCACATCTGAGCAACAAAAGAGGTTTCCTGAAGCAACTCTTAGGCCTTGTTATAGGTAGTCTCAGCTTCTGTGGTACAGAAATAACTCTCATAAGGGCAAACCTGTAAATTAAGGCCTTGGCCTATGTTATTGGGAGTTCCCAATGGTTGAGAGGGTAACTGGTGTTTCCCAGATGAAAAAATTTAATGCTTGTGTTTTTTTTTCCTATGAACCCTCAAGGAACTCTAGCAATACTGTTTACCTATCAGTCTACCATAGTCTGGAATGTATCCAGGTATTACATTAAGCTATACAGAATTGCAAGGCCTCATTCCCATTCTGAACTCCAGGAGTTTGGTTTGTTTAAATGAGTGATCTAGACAGGTTGATTTAGATTGTTACAGAAAATTTAGGTTTTTGACATAGTATGCCTCTCTGTCTTTGGCCTCATACAGTAGGTGAAGGTCTAGAGTACATACACTATCACCTTTTATCCTGTATTCTGATTTACCTTAGACCTAGATAGATTGTCTTCATTTTTATCTCTAATTGATGCTTAATCTCTTTTACAGTTACTTTAACTATTATTGTATATAGCTGTGCTACCATTCAGGACTGTAGTACTCTATCTCTGGGTCTTAGGTGCCACAGAGTTACTCAAAGTTCTGGGGAAATACCAACTGATGCACATATAGCTCAGCATCTCAGAATGTAGAAATAACTTACAACTTCAGATTAAGTGTGGCTGCTATAAGGGTTTCTACTTGGCTCCAATTATCTTACAAGCATTTTCTGAAAGAGATCTTTGCATTTGTTCTTTTGTTTCTGGCTTACTTTGCACAGTACATTGTCAGCAAGGTTTATTCAGTTCATTGTGTACCTCTTGACATCCTTCCTTTTTGTAGCTGTGCCATATTCCATCACCTAAATGTATCACAGTGTTCCACTCTGCTTCTCAGTCGTTGTACCATTTGGCTCCCTCCATCTATTGGGCATCATGGCTAATGTCCAAAATAAACAAACCATGTCTTACTGTATTCTTACTTGGTTGTACAATCAGCACTCTCCATTTTCAGTCAGTTTTCATTTGTTCATAGAGACAAAGAACCAACAAACAAAGCTTCACCAAATATTAAAGCAAAACTACCTCTTTTCACTTGTCTCTAACCCCCAATTAATTGCCCTTGGTAGTGCTGAGGTACTGTTGCTGTCTTCCTTGTTAACTTTTGGCCATAGTGTTCAATTTTAGTTTTCCCCCATACCCCTCTACTACTAACTCTTTGTCCAATACCAAGTGTTCTAGTTTGCGAGCTGCCGGAATGCAATATACCAGAAATGGAATGGCTTTTAACAAGGGGAATTTAATGAGTTGCTAGTGTACAGTTCTAAGGCCAAGAATTAAAACAAGTTTATAGAAAAGTCCAATCAAAGGCATCCAGAAAAAGATACCTTGGTTCAAGAAGGCCGATGAAGTTCAGGGTTTCTCTCTCAAGTGAGAAGGCGCTTGGCAAACACAGTCAGGGCTTCTCTCTCGGCTGGAAGGGCACATGGCGAATACAGCATCATCTGCTAACTTTCTCTCCTGGCTTCTGG
>PVIY010052010.1:0-15395 GCA_004026745.1 Myrmecophaga tridactyla | reverse complement strand
TCTCTGCCTTAGAACTATAAACTAGCAACTTATTAAATTCCCCTTTTTAAGTATTTGCAAAGTCACCTTCGGGGAATGGTGAGAATGGGGAAAAATTCAACTTCCCCAAGTTGAATTCTTGATATTCTCACAAGCAGTGTGGACAACCAAAGCTATAGGCTGAGCCCCCAGTTTTGGGGTTCGTTCATATGAAACTTAATCCTGCAAAGGATAGGTCAAGTCTACTTAAAATTTAGGCCTGAGAGTCACCCCCAGAGAGCCTCTTTTGTTGCTCAGATGTGGCCTCTCTCTCCAGCCAACACAACAAGCAAACTCACCACCCTCCCCCTGTCTATGTGGGACATGACTCCCAGGGGTGTGGACCTCCCTGGCAACATGGGACAGAAATCCTGGACTGAGCTGAGACTCAGCATCAAGGGATTGAGAAAACCTTCTCAACCAAAAGGGGGAAGAGTGAAATGAGACAAAGTGTCAATGGCTGAGAGATTCCAAACAGAGTCAAGAGGTTATCCTGGAGGTTATTCTTATGCATTAAGTAGATATCATCTTGTTATTCAAGATGTAATGGAGAGGCTGGAGGGAACTGCCTGAAAACGTAGAGCTGTGTTCCAGTAGCCATGTTTCTTGATGATGATTGAATAATGATATAGCTTTCACAATGTGACTGTGTGATTGTGAAAACCTTGTGTCTGATGCTCCTTTTATCTACCATGTCAACAGATGAGTGGACAGAACATATGGAATAAAGATAAGGAATAGGGGGAACAAATGTTAAAATAAATTTAGTTTGAAATGCTAGTGATAAATGAAAGCGAGGGGTAAGGGGTATGGTATGTATAATCTTTTTTTCTGTTACCGTTTTATTTCTTTTTCAGTTGTCTTTTTATTTCTTATTCTGAATTGATGCAAATGTTCTAAGAAATGATGAATATGCAACTATGTGATGATATTGAGAATTACTGATTATATATGTAGAACGGAATGATACGTTAATGTTTTTGTTTGTTCTTAATTTTTTTTAATTAATAAAGAAATTTTTTAAAAATCCCCTTTTTAAAAGTCATTCCGTTTCTGATATATTGCATTCTGGCAGCTAGCAAATTGGAAAAAAATGCCCTTGAGTGGACGTGCTTCATTTCTCTTGGGTAAATACCTTGAATGGAATGGCTGGGTTTGTATGGTAGGTGGATATTTATTTCCAAACAGATTTTCCCATGTTTATTTTCTACTATTCCTTGTATCCACCTTTTTGCCCAATTAAATTATTTACCTTGTCTCAGACGTATCCCAAGAACTGCCTCCATGTCTTTCTTCCTATCATTCCTTTGGCCTGGAACAGATGCTCCTATCTACATTAGTCAGTTTAAGCCCTGTCTCCACAAAGGCCTCAGCTGGAAGTGCCTGCTACCCATCTGTAAGCCCACAGAGCTTTGTCTGTGCCATTCTTTGGGGGCTCTTCTCCTTTCCTCTGATATTAGAGTTCTTGTCTCCTCTACTAATTCTTAGGTATTCTTGATAGCAGGAGCCATACCCAATTGATTCGGTTCAGTGTCCCTGCAGGACCTAAATCAATTCCTTTCATGTGGTAGACACTCAGTAAATGCTTGCTTAATTGAGGGACATAATTTATAAAGCTTATGAAAGAGACTTGAACAGGATCAGCATAAAGGATGTTTGAGAAAAGAACAGGGTTAAATGACTTGATGAGAAGAAAGGTAAAGATGGTTATAGTAGCTCCCTCAAGTTGACATCCTAGGAAGAAAACCCAAGGACTTGCCTTCTATTCTAGTTTGCTAGCTGCCGGAATGCAACACACCAGAAATGGATTGGCTTTTAATAAAAGGGGATTTATTTTGTTAGTTCTTCAGAGGAAAGGCAGCTAACTTTCAATTGAGGTTCTTTCTTACATGGGAAGGCACAAGATGGTCTCTGCTGGCCTTCTCTCCAGGCCTCTGGGTTCCAACAGCTTTCCCCGGGGTGATTCCTTTCTGTATCTCCAAAGGCCTGGGCTGAGCTGCGAGTGCTGAGATGAGGTATGCCGAGCTGCTTGGCTGTGCTACGTTGCGCTCTCTCATTTAAGCACCAGCCAGTTAAGTCCAACATCATTCATTGCAGCAGGCACGCCTCCTAGCCGACTGCAGATGTAATCAGCAACAGATGAGGTTCACGTACCATTGGCTCATGTCCACAGCAACAGAACTAGGTACCTTCACCTGACCAAGTTGACAACTGAATCTGACTACCATACCTTCCTTACATGATATGAAGTGCTATTCGTGGGGTGCCAAGATATCCTAGTTCTTTGCACCCTGAAACAGCCCTGCCCCCTTTGAGGTACTTGCACATCTGAAATTTCATCATTAAATATCTGTTCCTATCTGGGTATTGAGCACTGATGACTGGTAAAGTCACAAAAAGAAAACGACTGGACACTAAGTGCTTCCTCACGGAAGATGACAACACATGCATCCGTCAGCAGATGAATGGATAAACGAAATGTGGCAAGTACATACGAGAGAATATTATTCAGCCATAAAAGGGAATGAAGTTCTGATATATGCTGCAACATGGATGAACCTTGAAGACATGTTGAGTGAAATCAGCCCGATGCAAAAGGACAAATATTTCAGCTTTCTGTTAAATGAAGCCCTTGGAATAAGCAAATTCGTAGAGACAGGAAACAGAATCGAGGTTACCAGAGGTGGGGAGAAGGGGGGATGAGGAGTTATTACATAATGGATGTGAGTTTGGGATGAGGAAAATTTTCTGGAAATAGTGGTGAAAGTTACACAATGTCAGTGTACACAGAATTGTATACTTAATTGATCACTTAAAAATGGTTAAAATGATTTATATGTTATATGTATTTTACCACAGTTAAGAAATAATGAATTAAAAAACACAAAACTATTATTTTCAAAAACTCTGTTTTTTTTTTAAAAAAAATAAATTGAAAGAAAAAAGAAAGAATGGAAACAATAGATTATGAGGTTTAAAAGACAGATCAACCAATCACACATGGACCTTATTTGGATCCTGATTCAAAGAAACTTAAAAAAAGAAACAAACAAGTGATATTGATGGTATTGTTTTATTTTAAAGATTCCTAATCTGTCAGTGAACATTATATCCTAGACTTATCTCAAAACAATATGGAAAGGGAGATGGGGAAAGTGATATAGATGAAACCAGACTGGTATGAGTTAATAAATATTAAAGCTGGATGGTGGGTCTATGGGGGCTCATTTTATTATTGAAATGTCCCATAATCAAAAGTTAAACATATTTTCTTTCTTGGCTTTGCATATATGTTTAATTATACAATGAAACAAATTAAAAAAAAATGTTAAACATGAAAAGATCTACTCCAATGGGGCAGCTCTTTTTTTTCCTCATTATTGTTTCATTTATTCATTATCTGATTCCCTGCAGTTATGAGGTAACTAAGGGAAAGTAAAAGTTTTCTTTTTTTTAAAAAAAAATATTTTTATTGAGAAATCTTCACACATATACAGTCCATATATGGGGTACAATCAAAGGCTCGCAATATCATCACATAACTGTATATTCATCACCATGATCATTTTTAGAACATTTGCATTACCTCAGAAAAAGAAATAAAAAGAAAAACTCATACAAACCATACCCCTTACCCCTCCCTCTCAATAACCACTAGTATTTCCATCTACCAAATTCATTTTAACCCTTATCCTCCCATTATTTATTTATTTATTTTCCATATTTTTTTTACTCATCTCCCCATACCCTGGTTAAAAGTAGCATCAGACACGAGGTTTTCACAATCACATAGTCACATTGTAAAAGCTATATAGTGAAACAATCCTCTTCCAGAATCAAGGCTACTGGAACACAGCTCAACAGTTTCAGCCACTCCAATGCCACTCCAATGCACCATAAACTAAAAAGGGATATCTATGTAATGTGTAAGAATAACCTCCAGGACAACCTCTCGACTCTGTTTGAAATCTCTCAGCCACTGAGACTTCATTTTGTCTCATTTCTCTCTTCCCCGTTTTGGTCAAGAAGGTTTTCTCAGTCTCCAATGGGGCAATTCTTGAGCCAGCCATTAACAAATTATTACTCTTCAACGTCTCTGTCCTTGCTGGCTTCCAGGAGCTGAAAGATGAAATGTCTGCCTTCCTCAGCATTGCCTTTCACCACCTCAGCCCCAGGAGTTTCTTTAGATCTGCCCTCACTGGCAGCGCTCCGCACACCTCCACTTTCCTAGCTCCATACCCTTTCCACTCAAGCCGTGTTACCTGAGTAAAATGCCCTGCTTCCATTCGCTACCAGCGGACCCTACTCATATCTCAAGACTTGGATTAATGTGCTTTCTCGGTGTGTGCACCTCATCCTCCTTGGAATGAGTCGCTCCACCTGGGCTGGTTAGTTTTCTGTGTCAGCTCGGCTTGTCCAGAGTACCCAGTTCATGAATCAGACAAAGTCCAGGTGTTTCTGAGAAGCAGTCTGTCGGCATGCTTCACATCTACCATCGGTTGACTTTCAGCAAAGGAGATTAACCTCGATAATATGGGAGAGCCTCACTCAGTCAGTTGAAGGCCTTAAGAGCAAAAACTGAGGTTTCTTGGAGGAGAAGAAATTCTGCCTCAAGACTGCAGCATTAACTCCTCTCTGAGTTTCTAGGCTGCTGGCCCGCCCTATGAATTGTAGACCTGCCAGCTTCCACAGTTGTGCAAGCCGATTCCTTGAAGTAAATCTCTTTTTATCTATATCTAAATCATCTATAACTATACCTCTCCTATTGGCTCGGTGTCTCTGGAGAAGCCTGTCTACCACACCATTCCTGATGCACACCTAGGAGCCCTGATTTCCATATGCTCAGCATGGTGTGCTCAGCTGTAACGGCCCTCAGGCTCTGAGAAGGAGTAAAACATCAATAGTCCATATTGAAGGTGGGCAGGGAAGGGGATGGTGTTCTAGTTTGCTAGCTGCCGGAATGCAATATACCAGAAATGGAATGGCTTTTAAAAAGGGAATTTAATACATTGCTAGTTTACAGTTCTAAGGCCGAGAAAATGTCCCAATGAAAGCAAGTCTATAGAAATGTCTAATCAAAGGCATCCAGGGAAAGATACCTTGGTTCAAGAAGGCCGATGAAGTTCAGGGTTTCTCTCGCAGCTAGAAGGGCACATGGCGAGCATGGCGTCATCTGCTAGCTTTCTCTCCTGGCTTCCTGTTTCATGAAGCTCCCAGGGAGGTGTTTTCCATCTTCATCTCCAAAGGTCGCTGGTTGATGGACTCTCTGCTTTGTGGTGCTGCAGCATTCTTTGCTCTCTCTGAATCGCTCTCATTCTCCAAAATGATTCCTCTTTTATAGGACTCCAGTGAACTAATCAAGACCCATCCAAATGGGTGGAGACACGTCTCCACCTAATCCAATATAACAACCACTCTTGATTGGGTTACATCTCCAGAGAGATGATCTAATTACAGATTCAAGCATAATAGGGATTATTCTGCCTTTACGAAATGGAATTTTGATTAAAACATGGCTTTTCTAGGGTATATGCATCCTTTCAAACCAGCACAGATGAAAGAGAAAAAGAAGGCCAGGGAGAAACAACCATAGCATCTTTTTGGTACAGTCTAAGTTTTCTTCAGAACCAGGAGAACTGATTTATCATCTGGTGGAGAAGAGCCCACGCTTGGCTGATTGCCTAGAGATTTAAAGTTAAAATGCTAAAAAAAACAAAAAACAAAAAACCATTAGGTGAAAACTTACAATAAAAGGCAGATGGCACAAAGTAGATAGATGCTGCTGCATTGCATTACTGAAATGCTTGATGACCAAGAGGGAAGGAGTTTCCTTCCAAGTATGTCTTCATAGACAGATACCAAATATTCCCTGGGAATGGAGTTGGAACTACTTACTGGTGCCCTATGTTCATAGTGATCCTGTTACTACCTTGTGTGGGCATCTAAGATGGTCAAGTTGGCTAGCCTGGGTTTATTATTACTTTCTTCTTTCAACAGTATTTATTAATGACCCACTGTGCAAAGAGATAAAGTTAATATGTCTCTTTTTTTCTCCTTCATGCAAAACATTTTTTATTTGTACATTTAATCACCATCGTTGTCCACTCTAGACATTCATAAACTATACCATCTCAGTCTTTATCTTCTACTTTCCTTCTGATTTCATACGTGACCCCACCCTTCTCCGTCTATCACACTCACTTCCAGCTTCATTCAGTATTTATTAACATGTCTCTTGCATCACCATGGAAGTGTCTTTTATGTAAAATTCTTCATACCTGCATCTGCAATCGCCCTTTCGCATTCTGTTGTAACTGCTTTGCCCTTTCTATTTCTACCCTTTCCTAATTCCAAAGAAAGGCCCAAGGTAGGGGAGATAATGAAATGGTGGGGAGCGGGGTACAGAGAAAAGATAATCGAGCTTTTGGTTCATTTCTGTAACCTTGCCCCAGGGGCTTCTGAAACCAACAACAGAAGCTCTAAGAGGAGGGGAGTCAATCATGATTATTTTTAGCTTTCAAGCAAAATCTAACAAACTTTGCAACCACTTCTCCAAGATTTTCCAGGAAAATAAGACTGGGCTGTGAGATTGTAATAATTTTGTTAAAAAGTGTACAGCCAATAACCATCACCCCTACTGAGGTGTAGTAAGACTGAAAAATATCTGCAACTGATACAAGAAAAAAGTGCAGGTAAAGTTTTCCTTTTTGGAAATCACATTTCCAGCTTCTCGTAGAAAGGAGGATTCATTAAATCAATTCATGGATGGCCATTTAATTGACAAATAGATTCAAGGGCCCTGGTAACACATGGCTGGTGTAGTTCATGAGAGTGTCAGCAGAGGGCGCCCGAGCTCGCGTCCTTGGAAACTGCACGGCCGGTTGCGGTTGGAAAGTCTGGGGCAGGTTCCAGGCCGGGTTCAACGCCCCGAGGCTGCGTTGCTTTCTAGAAAGTGGCGTGCAGACGCGGTACGAATCACCCCGGGACCTCGGTGTGAACTGGAAGAGGGCTGGGCTAATGCGCACTGTCGGATTGGAAAGTCCTGACCTTTTCCGTAGTGGTTTGCCGCAGCTGGGCGGGTGCCCCCTCTCCCTCCCCAGCTGTGCCCCTGCCTGGGCTGGTGACCTGCGACAATCCCTCGGAAGTGTATGAGTAGATCGGTACGAATGGGTGGATTTGTACACCCACAGTGGGCAGCGAGGAGTGAATTCAGCCCTGCTTAATCAAAAGAACTTCGTCTCATATGTTCTAAAGTCAGAAATTCTGAATAAATACCAGGACACATTTTTATTTTCAGACGTATATCTGAATCTCCTTCACCTCCATTGCTGTGACTCACGGTATTATAAGCCCAGCGCTGCCTCACAAATAACCCCCATATTTAGTTTTTTTAAGCAACAATACTTGGGTGAGCCACTGATTGTATACTCTGGATGTGTTGTACGGTGTATGTGCTGGTTTGAAGCTGCTATGTATGTACTCCTGAAAAGGCTATGTTCTTTTCATGCATCCCTGTGGGTCCTGACCTGTTAGGTTGTTTCCATGGAGATGTGACCCACCCAATCAAGGTGGGACTTAATCCTTTCCCTGGAGTCCTTTGTGAGAGGATAAAAAAAAACAGTAAAAGCTCAGAAGCTGAGAGAGAAATGCCCACTGACATCAGAACCAGGAGAAGGGGACATGCAGATGCCACAGTGTGCCTTCCTATGTGCCAGAGGAACCTTGGCTGCCATCAGCCTTTCCTCAGAGAAGGTATCCTCTTGTTGATGCTTTAATTTGGACATTTTCACAGCTTTAGAATTGTAATTTGTAACTTAATAAATCCCCATTGTTAAAAGCCACCCTATTTCTGGTATATTGCATTCTGACAGGTTTAGCAAACTAAAACAGTATATGAATGTATCTCAATACAATTGCATTTTTAAAAAACTTATTAAATTGAATAATATAACATATATCCAAAGCAAAGAAAGAAAAAAGCAATAGTTTTCAAAACACTCTTCAAAAAGTAGTTACAGAAGAGATCCCAGAGTTTGTCATGGGCTGTCATTCCATCATCTCAGATTTTACCTTCTAGCTGCTCCAGAACACTGGTGGATAATATATATCTTATCATCACAATCGACTTTCTTTTCTTTTTTGTGAAAAATAACATATATACAAAAGAGCAATAAATTTCAGAGCACATTGCAATAATTAGTTATAGAACAGATTTCAGAGATTGGTATGGGCTACAATTCCACAATTTTAGGTTTTTACTTCTAGCTGCTCTAAGATACTGGAGACTAAAAGAAATATCAATTTAATGATTCAGCACTCATACTCATTTGTTAAACCCTACCTTCTCTGTATAACTCCACCATCACCTTTGATCTTTTTCCCACTCATTAGGGGTATTTGGGCTATGCCCATTCTAGTTTTTTCATATTAGAAGGGCAGTTGAAAATATGGGATGGGGGATGGAACTAGTTGATGTTGTGGAGTACAATTGCATTTTTTATTGTATATTATAACATATATACAAAGCAATGAAAGAAAAAAGCAATATTTTTCAGAATACTCTTCAACAAGTAGTATAGGACAGATCCCTGATGCAATTGCATTTTCTAAAAAAACAATAAGCATGTATTATCTTGCACTGGTACAGTGGGTCGAGAACGTGGGAGCAATTTAGCTTGGTATTTCTAGGTTGGGGGTCTCTTGTGAGTTTGTGTCAAAATGTTGGCTGGCTCTGAAGTCATTGAAGGCTTGTGGGGGCTGGGGAATCCACTTCCAAGATGGACCACGGATGTGGCTATTGGCTGGAGACCCTAGTTACTTGCCTGGTGGACCTCTCCACGTGGCAGCCTGAGTGTTCTAGTAATATGGGAGCTGGATTCCTCCAGAGTGAGAGACTCAATGGGGAACAAGACAGAAGCTACAATATCTTGTGTGGCCTAGCTTTGGAAGTCATGCACCATCATTCCAGCCACATTCTAATGGTTTTGTAGGTCAACCTTATTCAAGCGGTAGGGAACTGAGTACAAAAGGTGCAGAGTCCCGGAGGTGGGGTCATAGGAGAACATCTCCCCGGCTGGCCTCCACTCACCTTGTATATTTGAATCTCCTTGCAAATGTGCATTTTCCTTGCTTAGTATTATTCTTCCTGTTTAAAAAATTCATACTTGAGCCACTTTTCAAATGTATACCATAGGTTTATTTTCTTATGAGTACAAAGGCCTCCTTCCTCTGTGGATCAGAAAATAATTTGCGAAAAGTTATGTGTTGGTGGGCGGGGAGGTCCTATCTTTAATTATTTTGAAACATACTGATAGAGATAGATAGACAGTCAATCCTCATTATTTGTGGATTCTGTATTTGCAAATTTGACTACTCACGAAAACTTACTTGTAACCCCCCCAATCAATCCTCATGGCGCTTTCACCGTCACTCACGGGCATGCACAGAGTGGTGAAAACTTTGAATAGTCTGATGTGCACATGTTCCCAGCTGAAGTTGAATGAGGCCATGTTCAGCTCTCATACTGCAACCACTGTCCCTTTCATGGTATATTTATTGCCAAGTTTTTGCATTTTTGTTGGTGATTGTGCTGCTTAAAACGCACCTTGGATGTAGTGCTGAAGTGCTGTCTAGTTTTTCTAAGCGCGGGAAGGCCGTGATGTGCCTTACAGAGAAAATACGCATATTAGATAAGCTTCGTTCAGGCCTGCGCTGTTGTGCAGCTGCCTGTGAGTTCAACGCTCATGAATCAAGAACATATATTAAATAAGGTGTGTTTAAATAGAAGCACACATAAAACTAAGTTATGGAGTGACGGGTGGATGAAGTTGCTGTGACCTGAGGCTTGCAGGAACCTCTAACCCCTCATTTTCTCCAGGAGCAGTAGTTCTGAATTCACTAATCCAGTATCCTCGAGGGTGATAGTTAGTGACTGATGCAAGTCTAGCACACTGGAAAACTAGTGTATTGAGAAGTCTGTCCACCATCTGGTGAGGGGCTGCTCTCCTCATTTCTCTCTAAGCAGATTTTCTCACAAATGGCAAGTTATACTAAAAAATAAAAAAGTAAAAATCATTCAGGGAATTAGTAGGTCATTTTGCTTCATATTTAACAATCTAAAGATTTTCTTGATCTGACACCAGCCATCCCTGAAAGGTAGCTGGAATGGTTCTTATACTCTCTTTTCACAGAAGAAGGCTCTGGGGCAGAGAGATTTTAAGTAACTTCAGAATTGGAGAATGGCCACAAACTCACAGTTTTCACACTTCTAATCTACTGAATGTGACCTTGGATGGCATTAAGGTGTTTAGAGAAGCAGGACTCTGACAGTCTCTCAGCTTAGAGCTTGCCCACTCTGTCACTAGCAGAGCCTGTACCAAGCATCAAATAGCTGTCAATGACCTCAGTACAATGCAGACAATTCCAAGAGCATTGGTTCTTGACTTCAGAAATGAACCTGAGTGCAATGCCCTTCCCCAATGCCCTTCAGTGGGAAAGGGCATGAAAGGGTCATACCAAGCCAAGAGTTTCTCTTTGTGTTGAGAAAGTCAAGCTTAACAGATATCCAAGGTATCTGATTATTCTTTTTTGTTTTCTTGTTTTTTGAGGATGAAAAATAAGGGTTAGAACCAAAGTGACCCTCTCAACTCTAAGACTGGAGATGTTGTATATAAGGTCAGCAAAGAAATATCCTTCTGGTGGGGTGAGAAGTGCGGGGAGGGAAAGGGAGAAGCCAAGCTCCACCAAGACCCTCCATAGGTGGGCACCACTCAAAGCACGCACACCTGTGTCCATGGACAGGCTCATCTAGGACAGTTCATCATCGTGGCTTAGAGCATATGGCTTTTGGAATTGGAACTGAGTCTAAATTCTCCCTTCAATTCTTATTGGCTATGTGACCTGGTCATTATATTCAGCCTCTCCAATGATCAATTTTCCCCCTTTGGAAAATGAATAGCACAATATTTACCTTACTGTTTAGTTGTGAGGATTAAATAAGATGATATATGTTAAGAGCCTGCTGTAATGCCTGGCCTGTAATGGGTGGTCAATATGTAGTAGCTATTATTGAAGGTGCAAGGGGAAGGGATATGGCACAATTGTGATGTGTAAGGGAGGTCTACATTTGGGTGTTTTATCTTGAGGCCAGACAACAAGAAACATAACACGATGGACATAATATGACATGAGATAGTATTTTTCTCTTTAAAAAATTGAGGGTAGGCCACTGCCTTTGAACCAAAAAACCCACTGTTTGTCTCATATTCATTTTTATTTATTTTTATTTTTTTGGCTTTTAAAAAGGGGACTTTAATAAGTTGCTAGTTTACAGTTCTAAGGCTGAGAAAATGTCTCAATTAAAACAAGTCTATAGAAATGTCCAATTTAAGGCATCCGGAGAAAGATACCTTGGTTCAAGAAGGCTGATGAAGTTCAACGTTTCTCTCTCAGCTGCAAGGGCACGTGGCGAACATGGCAGCATCTCCTGGCTTTCTCGTGGCTCTACCAAAAGGGACTCTCTCCAAATGTTTCCTCTTTTAAAGGATTCCAGTAAGCAACTCCACTTCAATGGGTGAAGACATACCTCCATGGAAACAATCAAAATGCTCCCACCCAGCAATACTGAATGAAGATTACAGGATGTGGCTTTTCTGGGGTCCACCACAGATTCAAACTGGCACATCTGTTGATGGGCATTTGGTTTGTTTCCATCCTTTGGCGATTGTGAATAATGCTGCTATGAACATTGGTGAGCAAATATCTGTTTGTGTCATTGCTTTCAGCTCTTCCGGGTATATACCAAGTAGTGCTATTGCTGGGCATAGGGCAACTCAATATTTAGTTTCCTAAGGAACCACCAAACAGTCTTCCACAGTGGCTGCACCATCACATTCATATTCATTCATTCATTCATACATATACATTCATATTCATTTTTAAATGATAAAGTGAAGGGCGGGCCACAGTGGCTCAGCAGGCAGAGTTCTTGCCTGCCATGCGGGAGACCCAGGTTCGATTCCCGGTGCCTGTCCATGCAATAAAAAAAAAAAAAAAATTGATAGAACTCGTCAGAGAAAATTAGGATGGTGAGAGCGTGTGTTCCCCTAAATTTAGGGCCTCCACATACTGGGAATCAGGATGCCCAGAGTCCTGGCCAGACTCCCGCCTGCTCACCTTAAACCAAAATCTGTTGACTAAAGAAGTCCTGCTTCTCCCCCGCTACCTCCACCCCCTCCCAGGACTCCTAATCAAACATCCAATTCCCTTATTTAAAAAATGTGAACAAATAAGCAAGAATCCTCCAGAAAGCCTTCAGCACAACAGATGAGCAAATTGAAAAACAGAAAATAGAGGTAACTCAGGGAATAGAAGAGTACAATAACAATAAAAAGTACACCAAAAATAACCTTTAATTAGCGTCGTCAGAGACTTTTAGGCAGGTAGAGCATCTATAAAAGAAGAGCATGATGCTATGAGGTAAAATCAAAGGACAAGAACTCTCTGACATGAAACCATCTTAATTTAAAAATTCTTAATTGAAGGGTTGGAAGATAATGATAAGGAAATATTTCTGGTTAAAGGGAAAAAAGGCAGAGATAAGATATTAAGGGAAAATATTAGACACTTAAGAATCAATTTAGGAATCAACATCTGACTAATAGGAGTTCAACAATGAGAGAACAGAGGAAATGGAGCAGAGGAAATTAGCAAAGACAAGTAACAGATGATTCCTCAGAGATGAAGAGAAGTCTTCAAATTGAATGGCAATCGTGCATGCCAAACCCATTAAATGTAAAAAGACTCGGTCTGAGCCCTATCAGATATTTCACATTTAGAGGAAGCTCTAGAAGAAAGTCATGGTCTAAATAAAAATAGTTGGGGGTGGGAGATAAGTATAGGGATGGTTGCTTTCCCACCAAGCCCTCTGTGCTAGTTGATTGGGCAGGCACTGGGAATCGAACCCACGTCTCCCGGGATCGAAACAGGATCTCCTGGCATGGCAGGCAAGAACTCTGTCACTGAGCCACCATGGCCCACCCCATTTTTGCTTTTATTAGAGCAGCTATAGGTTTACAGAAAAATCACACAGAAGTACAGGGTTCCCATATACCACCCCCACCCCACCCTCACACACAGTTTTCCCTATTATTAACATTTTGGATTGATGTGGTGCTTTGTAACAATTGATGAAACAATATCAAAATTATACTATTAACTATAGTCCATAGTTTACATTAGGGTTCACTCTTTGTGTTGAATAGTTCTATATTGCTTTTTAAAAATATATATATTTTGATTCTGGTCACACATATATACAACCTAAAATTTCCCATTTTTAACCATCTTCAAATATGCAATTCAATGATGTTAATTGCATTCACAATGGTGTGCTACCATCACCACCATCCCCTACCAAACTTTTCCATCACCCCGACAGAAACTCTGTACCAGCTGAGCATTAACTCCCCATTCCCCTCCCCGCTAGTTTCGAACTCTGTGAATTTGCATATTCTAAGTACTTCAGAGAAGAGAAATCAGGCACTATTTGTCCTTTTGTGTCTGGCTTATTTCACGCAACACGATGTCTTCTAGATTCATCCAAGTTGTCACATACATCAGGACTTCATTCCTTTTTTTTTTGATTACTGATTCAGTTGCTTTACTGGTAATTGGTTTGTTGAGATGTTCTATTTTCCCTTGAGCCAATGTAAGTAGTTTGTTTGTGTGTTTCTAATCATTTGTCCAGGAACTTAGTGATCTAATTTACTGGCATACAGTTGTTCCTAGTTTCCACTTATAGTCCTTTTTTTTTTCCAGTGGCGTGGGTGGTAGTATCCCCCTTTTCATTCCTAATTTGTGATTTTCTTTTCTCTCTCTTTTTTTCTTTTTCAGACTAGCTAAAGTTTTGTCAATTTTGTTGATCTTTTCAAGACCCAACTTTTGGTTTTGTTGATTCTCTGTCACTTTTTTGTTTGTTTGTTTTTTATTTCATTTATCTCTGCTCTAATCTTTGTTATTTCCTTCCCTCTGCTCACTTTGGGTTTAGTTTACTTTTTTCTTTTTCTAGTTCTTCCAGTTTTGAGGTGAGGTCTCTGATTTGAAGTCCTATTTATTTATTCATTTATTTTTGGGGTGCATGGTCCGGGAACTGAACCCAGGCCTCCTGTACGGAATGCGAGCATTCTACCCTTGAACCACCCATGCACCTACTTCATTCCTATTTACAGCTGAATAATAGTCCACCGTATGTATGCACCGCATTTTGTTTATCCAGTCATCTGTTGATGGATGCTTGGGTTGCTGCCACCTGTGGGCGGTGGTGAATAATGCCGCAATGAACATTCGTTTGCAAATATCTGTTAAGTCCCTGTTTTCAATCTAGATGATCTTTTATCCACCCACATATGGTGCTTTGATATCAATGTTTATATCTTTTTTTATATAATTTTTTAAAAGAGTGTCATGTTCAAGGTTGAATGGGTTGAAGTAAGGAGAAACTGATTCCTTCATGTAGGAGTTGATTCTAGAGCAAGATTCTGGAGGGACTCCTACCTCACCTGCCCCCACCTCCAAGAAAAAGCAGGCAGCCAGAAACAGGGAAGCTTTGCACACACTTAAACTCTGAGAGGGAAGAAAATCTATTTAAAAAGTAGATGCCTGACGTACTAGCTCCGCCCCAGTCAAGATGCTAGCATGAGCCATTTCAGGGGTCCGTCCCCGCACAGAAGCTTTGAACAACTTGTAAGAAGTGGCAGGATTATTTTCCTCGAAGCTCCAGAAAACAGTTATAGGACTGCGGTAACAGGGCGAGCACTGAATCAAGAAAAAGGCTACTTAAAAGAGGTAGAATCTTGTGGTACCCTGGCCAGCCCCTCCCCCACCCCCTGCAGTTCACCCAGAGCCGGCCCACATGCCCAGTTTCAACCTCTGGTCCCAGCTGTGGAGGGAACAGAGCAACTCTCGTGCACACACTGGGAGCACGCATGTCTGGCCTAGCCCGTCTGGTGGTGGCCTGAGTGTGGGCTGTGTAGAAGGCAGCTCTCTGAACTCTCCTCCAGCACTGTGGGAGAGAAGTCAAGTGACTGCCTGGGGCAAGGGATTGCTGGCTGTTGGATATACACTATGGCACCTGGGACCCTGAGGAAACTGTTTCCTAGTGAAGAGAGGACGTTTGTATCTGTGCTGGTTTGAAAGGAAGTATGCCCCCTAAGAAAAGTCATGTTTTAATATAAATCCCATTTCATAAAGGTAGAATAATCTCTACTTAATGCTGTATGTTTGAACTAATGAGATCATCTCCCTGGTTGATGTGATTTAGTTAAGAATGGTTGTTAAACTGGATTAGGGGATGACATGTCTCCACCCATTTGAGTGGG
>PVIY010052009.1:0-15397 GCA_004026745.1 Myrmecophaga tridactyla | reverse complement strand
GGGGTGTGCTCGGGGTGCGCTCAGGGTGTATGCTGGGGGTGCACTTGGGGTGCACTTGGAGTGCGCTCGGGGTGTGCTCAGGGTGTGCTTGGGGTGCGCTCGGGGTGTGCTCAGGGTGTGCTTGGGGTGTGCTTGGGGTGCACTTGAGGTGTGCTGGGGGTGCGCTCAGGGTGTGCTGGGGGCGTGGTCAGGGTGTGCATGCTCAGGGTGTGCGCTCGGGGTGTGCTCAGGATGCCCAAAAGACTTGTACACGGCCTCACGGCCTGCAGGACCAACATCCATTGTGGAGCTTATCAGCAAATGGATGGTGAGGGTGGAAGGAAACCACGACGGCCAAAAAGAGCTGCCCACAGCCTGCTGGTGACCACGCCATCAGAAGCACCGCCGGCCCGGCCTCCAGAATCCCGCAGAACTGTAACCGACGGCCCTAAGGGAGGCAGGGCACAGTGAGCCAGGGCGCTGGCCTCCGCACCCACAGTGGGCCTGCTCGCCGGGCAGTGAACAGAAGAAACACCAGTCCGAGGCCAAGGCCGGGACCGGAGGCACAGGAGACAAAGCAGGTCCTGGAAGGATAACCGCAGAAACCTTCCTGCTCACGCCCTGAGAGCAGGAAAGAGGCTGGGTTTGCCACGGGAAGCAGGGCACAGCCCCAGGAACAGGCTGAGCGCAAAGGAGGCAAATATATCAAAGTATTTTCTTTGATATATTTTCAGAGTGAATTGAGAAAAGAAAGAAACAGCACAGGAAATAAGAACATTGAAGCCATCTACAGGAAAGGCAGGGCATAAAGGAACATGCTGGGAAACAGAATGAACAATTAGACAAAGGAAACAATTAGACAAAGCTAAAAGGTAGGACAACAACACTGGTCAGGCTTCAACAAATTGACCCCATGGGGGGAAAGAAACAAAGGGAAAGGGGAAAGAAAAAATAAGGGTAAAGGGTCTCTCTAGATTAAAAGAGATTTAACAGTGGCCCAACAATTCCACTCAAATATATATCAGAAGAACTGAAAACAGATACACAAAAACCTGTACGGTCACAGCAGCACACTCACAAGAGTCCAAAAGTGGACACGACCCAAATGTCCATCAAGAGATGGATGGATAAACACATTGTGGTCTGTCCACACGATGGAATATTACTCAGCCATGAAAAGCAGTGAAATTCTGATACAGGCTGCCTTGAAAGCATTATGCTAACAGAAATAAACCAAACACAAAATGACAAATACTATATGATTCCATCAGAGACAGAAAGCAGATGAGTGTTGCTAAGAGATAGGAAGAGAGGGGAACGGGGGTAACTGCTTAATGGGTACAGAGCTTTATTTTGGGGTGATGAATATACTTGGGCACTGGACAGAGGTGGCCCTGTGCTGTGGACGTACTAAATGCCCCTGAAAGGTTCACTTTACAGGGTTTATTTTATGTTATGCAAATTGCACCTCGATTATTAAAAACTAGACATGAGAGGCCTAACAATCAAATGTAACGTGTGCCCCTTGATTAGATCCTGGATTGAATAGGCCAATACAAAAGACATCTGGGGACAAGTGGGGAAATGTGAATCCCGGTTACCCATGAGTATGCGAAGAGCCACTGCTGGGCGTGATAACGGAGACGGTTTTAGGTAGAAAAATGTCCCGAGTTTGCAGATGCGCATACTGAAGTATTTGATGATAAACTGTTATGATGTTTGTTAAAATACTTCAAGGAAAAAAAAAAGAGCAAAGATGGCAACATG
Source organism: Myrmecophaga tridactyla (assembly GCA_004026745.1). Lineage (NCBI taxonomy): Eukaryota > Metazoa > Chordata > Mammalia > Pilosa > Myrmecophagidae > Myrmecophaga > Myrmecophaga tridactyla. The sequence continues at coordinate 13,651 of PVIY010052009.1, read as the reverse complement.
TTAACGAATGTTAACTCTCCGCGGTGGAGTAGAGGTACTCACATTTTATCTTTAGTGTTCTTGTATGTTTGAAATTAAAATTATTGCTTTTTTCTTTCTTTGTTTTTATATATATTTTACAATTAAAAAATGTTTAAGTAGGGCAGGCCACGGTGGCTCAGCAGGCAAGAATGCTCACCTGCCATGCCAGAGGACCCGGGTTCGATTCCCAGTGCCTGCCCGTGTAAAAAATAAATAAATAAAAGGAAAAAAAAGTTTAAGTAAAAGACTAAAAAGCAAATCCACAGGGTAGGCAGCAAAAACAAACTTTACAGACTTTACAGTGCAAAAACTGTAATCAGAAGCAAAGACTAGAAACACTTCAAAAACAGAGCAAAATCGGCCCCAAAGCAAACATTATTACAAAGAAGGTAACATTTTTTTCTTATGATCTTATTCTTCTCCAAAGTCATTAAGGCAACTAAAATTAGCGATAAAAAATTAAACAAACATCCAACCAATACACGGCTATAACCCAACACCCCCCCAAAAAAAATAACAGTGTAGAAACAATAAACGAGCCACACAGCAGAAATACACTCCCCAGAGGAGAACAGACTTCAACACAGAAGCAGGATAATTGTCTCACCAGATATCAAGCAAAATTAATGAAAAGAATTCACCTTTGAACATGACCTGGTGAGATTTTTTTAATGTCAAAGGTAGATAAGGAATCTTAGAACAGGCTAAACCACAGAGGGAGAGAGGGAGGGGGAGGGGAAGAAAGACGGGGAGAATGAAAGGCTGAGATTATCACTTGCAAACGGACAAAATCAGGATGACATCAATGTTTTTCCCACAACAGGAGCTTTCAGGAGCTAATGTAGCAACAGTTATATTTTCAAAGAAAACCTTGCAACTGAAAATACAATATTCAGACACATTCTTGGCAGAAGGCAACAGAAAAAAAATACACAGTCTCAGAAATCATACAGTTTGAAAACTGTGTTTGCAAATGTGCTTCTTGTCAGAGGGCGTTGAAAAAACTAAACACTTGTGAATGGCAAAATGAGCAGCAAACAAGGTTAATATCAAAGTATGCAGATGTTATAGCAGGGTTACCAAAATTAATAAAAAGACAAAAGGAAGTCATTAGATTATTTTTAAATGATGATTTTAATAGGTCTAGATTAAATGGTCAAAACTCTCAGAAAACAAAGTGAAAGAAAAAGAAAAGAAAAAGAAATTTGGGAATTTCTATCAGTTAAAGAAACATGTTTTCTCTTGATTTCAGTAATTTCATAAAAATAGATTCAATATAGTTCCTGAAAAAGTTAACAGAGCCCACTACTAGAATCAGAAATGGCATAACTATGATCCAAATGAAGGTACAAGGTAAAAGCAAAAATAATCGATAATGTGAAGATATAACTGAAAGCAAAAACCAGTGAAAACTAAAAATGACAGATGACCACAAAAAACACTATGTCGGTGATATACATGGTTTGAATTTCCTCATTAAATAATAGGCAAGGACCATCAAAATTGGTTCAAACATAAAAAAAATCCAATTACCTGCTCCTTAGGAAACATTTTTAAATGACACCATAGAATTAAATTGAAAAGTGAGGGCAAATATGAGAAAAAAAATAAAGTAGAGGGTAATATTTATGCCAGAGAGTAGAATTTAAAGAAAAAGAGAGAAAGAGGCATTTTATGTGCTGAAAGACAGTCAGTGAGAAAACTTGGCAAAAGAATGCTTTCTGCATCAATATACGTCAACTATTAAACAGACAGAAATACTGCCACAGGCTCCTGACCTGAGCACGGATAAGCCTCCACCCCCCTCCCCGGGCGTGCGTTCTCCTTGCCAGGGCCAGAGAACATCCAACCGGGAACTGCCTGGGTCAGCCTTGGGAACCTGGGGAGTCCTGCGCCTGGCAGCGCACCCGAGACACTCGTGAACTGCCTACAGCCAGGGGAGTCAGTTAAAACTTCAGAGGAGAGACAGAATTTGGAACAACTAATCAAAGAAGTTCAAACAAATCTCCTAAATCAATAAAGGAGATGAAGGAAAATATGGATAGAGCTACAGATATTAAGAAGATTCAAAAAAAATAACATATTATATTAGATGAAAGGCAAAGTAATGGAAATTAAAAATATAGGAGATGTGAACAGTCAAAAGAACGAATCAATGAACAAGAGGTCAGGACAATCAAAATCAGATGGAAATTGAAGAGAAGAACAGTTAGAGAAAAGAACAGAAAAAGTTGAGCAGCATCTCAGGGATTTCAGGGAGAAGCATGCAAGCACGTGCATCATGAGTGTCCAAGAAGAGAAGAGAAGGGAAAATGGGCAGAAAGAATATGAGGAAATAATGGTCAAAAATGACCCAATTTTTGTGAAAGATATAAATATAAATGTTCAAGAGCACAACATACTCCAAATTGAATAAATCCTAAAGACCTACTCCAAGACACATACTAATCAGACTGCTAAATGCCAAAGAGAAAGAGAATCATAAAACAGCAAAAGAAAAGCAATTTGTCACATACAAGGATCCTCAATAAGATTAAGTGCCAATTTCTCATCACAAACAATGGAGATGAAAAGGCAGTGGTATAATAAATTTAAGGTACTGAAAGAAAAACTGCCAGCCAAAAATTCTTTTTCTAGCAAAACTGTCCTTCAAAAATGATAGTGTGTTGAAAATATTCACCTAGAAACTGAAACAGAGTGTCCAGCCACAAAAGACCTGCCTTACAAGAATTACTAAAAGGAGTTATGCAAGTTGAAGGGAAAAGACAGAAGAGAGAGGAGAAGAATGGAGGAGAGAGAAAAAATGAAGATTATCAGTAAGGGTAACTAAAAGGGCAAAAAGAGCAACAAAAAGAAGATATGACATGTAAAAACTAATGGGTAAAATGGTTGAAGTAAATACTGCGTTTACAGTAACACTGAATGTTAATGGATCAAATGTCCCAATCAAAAGGCACAGACTGGCAGAATGGATAAAAACTATGGTCCATTTAGATGCTTTCTACCAGACACTCACCTTAAACCCAAGGACACAAATGGGCTAAAAGTAGAAGGCTGGAAAAGGATATTCCATGCAAACGGTAACCAAAAACGAGCTGAGGTAGCTATTCTGATATCAGGAAAAAATGGACTTTAAATGCAAAACTGTTGTGTATGAGACATGGAAAGATGCTATACATTAATAAAAGGAGCAGTCCACCAGGAAGAAATAACAAACGTAAATATTTATGCCCCAAAATACAGGAAGCAAACACTGGCAAAACTGAAGGGAGATATACAGATGTCTCTACAATAATAGTTGGAGACTTCAATACACCACTCTGATCAATGGATAGAACATCTAGACAGGATCAATAAGGAAACAGAGAACATGAACTAGACCTAACAGACAGATACACATCACTGCACCTCACAACAGCAAGATATTAATTCTTCTCAAGGGCTCATGGAACATTCTCCAGGATAAACACACATGTTGGGTAGCAAAACAAGTCTCAATAAATTTAAAAAGATTAAAATTGAATACAGTACTTTCTATGACAATAATGGAAATGAAGCTGGAAATCAATAGCAGGCTGAAAATTGGAAACTTCACAAATATATGAAGGTTAAACAGCATTCTCTTAAACAATAAGTGGGTCAAAGAGAGAATTAGTAAATATTTTGAGACAAATGAAAACAAGGACACAACAAAGCTTAGGGAATGCAGTGATGGCAATGCTGAGAGGGAAATTTACAGCTCTAAGGGCCTACATTTAAAAAGAGAGAACTAAAATCAGAGACCTAACATCGCACCTGGAGGAATGAAATCACAGAAAACAAACCCACTGCAAGCAGAAGGAAAGAACTAACAAAGATTGGAGCAGAGATAAATGAAATTGAGAACTAAAAAATACAATAGAGAGAATTAAGACAACCAAGCGGGTTCTTTGAATTGACAAGCCCTTAGTTAGCCTGACAAAGGAAAAAAGAAAGAAGATGCAAATAAGTAAAATCAGAAATGGGGGGACATTACTACTGATCCCACAGAAATAAAAAGGACCATATGAGGATACAATGAACAACTGCATGCCAACAAATTAGACAACTCAGGTGAAACAGGCAGATTCCTAGAAACACCCAGACAACTACACTGACTCAAGAAGGAAAAAAGGTCTCAACACACTAATCAGAAGTAAAGAGATTGAGTCAGTCCTCAAAAACCTTCCAACAAAGAAATTCCAGGACCAGATGGCTTCACAGTGAATTTTACCAGGCATTCTCAGAAGAATACCAATCCTGCTCAAACTCTTGCAAAAAAATGAACAGGAGGGAAAGCTACCTAACTCATTCTATGAAGTCAACATCACACTAATACCAAAGCAAGACAAAGACACTGCAAGAAAATTACCGGCCAATTTCTCTAATGAATATTGATGCAAAAATCCTCAACAAAATACTTGCAAATCGAATCCAACAGCACATTAAAAGAATTATACGCTGTGATCAAGTGGGTTTTAGCCCAAATATCTGAGGGTGGTTCAACACAAGAAAATCAGTTAATGTGACACACTGCATTAAAAATCAAAGAGGGGGGGATCACATGATCACCTTGATTGAAGCAGAAAAGCCATTTGACAAAATCCAGCATCCTACCTTGATAAAAACACTTCAAAAGATAGGAACAGAAGGGAACTTCCTTAACGTGACCAAGGGCATATATGAAAAAGCCAGAGCCTACATCATGTTCAACTGTGAAAGACTCAGTGTTTCCCGTGAGGTCTGGAATAGACAAGGATGCCCACGGCCACCACTGCTATTCAGCATCGGGCTGGAAGTTCTAGCTAGAGCTGTTAGGCGAGGAAAAGAAATAAAAGGCATCTAAATTGGAAACAAAGTAAACCGTTCACTATTTGCATATGACATGATCGTATATAGAGAAAGTCCCCAAAATCAACAACAAAACTACCAGAGCTTATAAACAATGTGGTGGGATATAAGATTGACCACACATATAACAGTATTTATATATACTAGCAATGAGCAAACTGAGGAGGAAAACAAGAAAAAAATTCCACTTACAATAGCAACTAAAAGAATCAAATATGCAGGAATAAATTTAACCAAGGATGTAAAGGATTTGTACACAGAAAACTCCAAAACAATGCTAAAAGAAATCAAAGAAGACCTAAGTAAATGGAAGGATATTCTGTGTTCATGGATTGGAAGACTAAATATCATTAAGATGTCAATTTACCCAAATTAATTTATACAGTCAAGGCAATCCCAATCAAAAGTCCAACAACCTACTTTGCAGAGGTGGAAAAGCCAATTAGCGAATTTACTTGGAAGGTATATTAGTTTGCCAAAGCTGTTGGAATGCAATATACCAGAAATTGAACAGCTTTCATAAATGGAATTTACTGTATTACAAATTTACAGTACTAAGGCCAGAAATCTAAACTAAAGCATCTAAAGAAAAGAAATCTTGGCTCAGGAAAGGCTGATGTCTGTCACATGTGAACACAAGTAGCTGGCAATTGCTGGTTCTTGTTCCTGGTTCTGTTGCTTCCAGCTTCTAATCCCAGTGGTTTCCTCTCTAAGCATCTGTGGCCTTCACTTAGCTGCTCTGGGACACAACTCTGGGTTCTGGCCTGTTGAGCATCTCATGGGAAGGCACCTGGCAATGTCTTCTGGGCTCTGTGTCTCCAAACATCCGTGTCTAGGCATCTTGCTGTCTGTCAGCACTCCGAGCACCTCCAAACATCCGTGTCTCTGCAAGCTCTGAAGGAACTGTTCTCCAAGAGTCAGCATCTGAGGTTTCTTCAAAATGTTCCCCCGTTTAAAGGACTCTAGTAAACTGTTCAAAACCCACCTCGAATGGGCGGATTTACATCTCCATCTAACCAAAAGGCCACACCCCATCCACAACTGGGCACGCCACATCTCCGTGAAGATAATCTCAACAGAAGCCCACAGCCACTGGGAGCACCACACCCCCGAGGAGATAATCTAATCAAAGGGGTTCTGTTCTTCGATACTGAACCAGGATCAAAAGACATGGCTTTTCTGGGCACACGGCACTTTCAAACTAGCCTTGAAGAGTAAGGGGCCCTGAATAGCCAAAAACATCTTGAAAACGAAGAACAAGGTTGGAGGACTCACACTTCCTGACTTCAAAGCATATCCCAAGGCTACAGTGTTCAATACAGCATGGCACCAGCACACAGACAGCCACATTGACAAGGGAACCTAACTGAGAGTCCAGAAACAGACATCACATCTGTGTTTAACTGATACTTGACAAGGCTGCTAAGTCCACTCCACCGGGACAGAACAGTCTCTTCAACAAATGGTCCTGAGAGAACTAACTACCCATGTTCAAAAGAAAGAAAGAGGACCCCTAGCTCATACCTCATACAGAGATTAACGCAACATGAACCAAAGACCTAAATACAGAAGTCAGGACCATAAAACTCCTAGAAGAAAATAAAGGGAAGCATCTTCAGGATCTTGTGTTAGGCAATGTTTCCTTAGACTTCATACCCAAAGGACAAGCTATGAAAGAACAAGCAGAGTCCATCAACAGATGAATGGAAAAGCGAAACGTGATGTATACGTACGGTGGAGTATTATTCAGCTGCAAAAAGGAACAAAATCCTGATGCATGTGACAACACAGAACCTTGAGGACATTATGTTGAGTGAAAAAGTCAGACACAAGCGGACAAATACTGTCCGATCTCGCTGATATGAAATAATTAGAAAAAGCAAACTCATAGAGTTAGAAGCTAAAATATAAGTTATTACAGGCTGAGTTGGGGGTAGGGAAAAGTTATGCTTAATTTGTGCAGGATTTCTATTTATATTGACTGTAAAGTTTTGGAAATGGATGGTGGTGATGGGAGCACAACATCATGAGTGTAATTAACAGTACTGAAATATTATATGTGAATATGGGTAAAAAGGGAAATTTTAGGTTATATCTATGCTACTAGAATAAACATTGAAAGATAAAACAGAACTGTACAACACAGCGGGCCCTACTTTAAACAATGGACTATAATTAATAGTACAATCATAAAAATGTTCTTTCATGACTTATAACACATGTACCACACAATGCAAGGTGTTAGTAATAGGACATTACATGGGAACTCTGTGTGCTATCATGACATTTCTGTAAATCTAAACTCTGCTAATAAAAATAAGAAAATAAATTTGTGAAAATATGGATGTATATCATAAACATAATTTTAAGTGAAAAAAAATCCAGACACCAAAGAATTTAAACTGTATGATTTCATGTATATAAACATAAAAGAAACCTAGGCAAACAATTTTTGCATTCGGATTCAGCATATGGTGGTTATCCTTGGGCGACAGGGAAATCAAAAGCACAGTGAGATACATGTCACACCATTTAGAGCGGCTGCTGCTGGAAATGGAAGACAAGTGCTGGAGAGAGAAACAGGAACGCTCGTCCACTGACAAAATGAGGGGCTTTCGGTGGGTGCAGATATAATGGGCTCTCCCTCGATCTACAGGGGTGTGTTCAGAGTTCTACGTATGTGCAGAGTACTACAATGAAAAGATGAAAAATTAAGATAAAGCAAAAAACAAAACAAACCAGCACACGGTTACAGACTCCTCCTCCAGGGATTTCATCGCAGTTCGCCTGTGCTGGCTCCAGTTACCAGCATTTTACTGGGTTTATTGGAAAACACTTTTTCATCCTCTGAGGAGTGGTTTTTCCAAATTTTGCTGTTTTTTTTCTCTTGGATTGTGTGTCATTTTCTTATTGCTTTTGTAGGCATTTCTTATAGTACCACTACTGTGCCTGGTATAGTTACTGCAAATACCTTATTTCTGTCTATGATTGTATTTTCACTTGCAGATTTTGTATTGCGTCAGCCAGAGATTTTATTCTTAACATTGATTTTTCCAGTATTAAATGTAGGTGTTCTACTTTTTGTCATTTCATATTCTTCCTTATCTACCATATGGTAAAATATCCTGTAGTTTTAATGCTTTTAAAGTTGTTTTTTTACATTCAAGTCTTTAATCCATCTGGAATTTATTTTATTATTGGGTAAAAGTAGGACTCTAATTTTTTTCCACATGGTAAGGCTACTGTCCCACTGCCAATATTGATCTCATCACCATTTCCCCATAGATCTGTTATTCCAACTTTATCATATAGCAAAATCTCATTTATATTTGTGTCTGTTACTGATATTTTCATTCTGTCACACCAACTAATCTGTGTTATATCATTCCTCTAACTTCCACAACTATATCAAAAGTCCCCTACCACCACTTGTTCTTTTCCCAACTTTTCTTGCTTAGCCATCAATTTTTTATTGTTCCCATATGGATTTTAGTGTCAATTTTACTAAGTCTAGAAAACTTCCTATTGAGAGTTGGATTGAAATTGTACTAGGGTTTATAGTTTGATACAGGAAGAAATTACACTTTTATAATATCAATTTTCTAAAACAAAAAAAAACTATCTCTCTACATTTATTTTGGTCTTATATTAATTATTTTAAAACCTTTCATTATTCCATCCATTAATATCTTTATATCTGTTGTCAGGTGCTTTATCACTTTGTTGCCATTATAAACAACATTTTTTAAATTGTATGTGCTAATTTGTTATAGGTTTGTAAAGGCCGCTATAAATTTCTGAGTATTTATTTTGTATCTACCAAGTTTACACAATTCTCATTTTAGTCATTTCAGTTCTTCAGTTCTATTACTGTATCTGTAGATTTATTGGATTTTTCAATGTAGTCAATCATGTCTACAAATAAAAAATGTGCCTCTTCCCTTAAAAAAAAGCAAGTGATTTCACAAAAGAGGAAATGCAAATGTCCAGCACATAAATGAAAAGAATATAAGAGTGTGCGGGCGGGGCAGTGGTGAACGCTCACCTTCCATGCAGGAGACCCGGGTTCGATGCCCAGACCATGCATCCAAAAAAAAAAAAAAAGAATATATGCAAATCAAAACAACACATTTTTAAATTTAATATGATGTTAAAACTTTAAAAAGAACGACGATACCCGGTACTGGCAAGGATGTGGCAAACAAGCACTTTGAAACACTGTCGGTGAGAGGATAAATTGGAATATTCTTTTTGTCAGGTAATAAATTGGAAATGACTGTCCCTTCTTTAATGCCATCTTCTTTTAATAAGAATGTTGAACTTGTCTCTCGAGTTGAATTGTCTCAAGTAAAAAAATGCCAAAGCCAAGAGCCCAATCTCTGTGAGATGAAAACTCACAAGAGTAGCTTGCTTTCAATTTAGCCCAAACCAACACATTTCTCTGCACAAGCCAAAGGAAGTGCCATGTTCAGAAAAATGGCCTGTCCTTTAATCGCCAAAAACCTCTAGTGCTGCCATGGCGTGAGGCGTGGCCATAATTCACTGTTGTGTTCTTTCAAATCCATAATAAAAGAAAAGTACTGCATTGTTTCCTTTTGCCAATCTGAAATTTCAATGATTGTTTCATACTTTTGCCTGGCTCAGTGTAACAATTCAAAATCAAACAATTAAGCTATTTCTGGAGTGAACTCTATCCAAAGGACAGGCTTGGAGAGTGGAAGCAGTTTCAATGTGGCTCCACTCGGGTAAAGCACAAAGCACGGGGCAGCCCAGCGCCCACACAGCCACCGAGTGTCTCACCTCCCCTGCCTCCCAGAGCTGCCCACTGAGAATCATCTCAGCACGTCTCCTCTCTTGGCAACAGGAGTTATTTCCCTTATTCCACAAAGCTCACAATTCTGAGGCTAAGAGAAAGTCCAAATCAGGGCGTCTCCGAGGCAATGCCTTCCTCCTGAAGCCATGCTCTGGGGCTGGCTGCTGGCCGTCTTTGGTCCGTAGTCTGTCATGTGACCCCCAGGGGCATCTCCTGGCCCATCTCTCCTGGGTTCTGATGAACGTCAGCTCCTGGCCTCTCTCTCTCCCCTGCAGTAACCTCATCAAAAGGTCCTACTTGCAAAGGGTGCACACCCACAGGAAGGGATTATGTCTAAGAACACGTTTTTCTGGAGAACATCACCCCAGACCCCCAGGGAAGGGTGTCCCGTGGGCATGCACCCCAGCAGTACCGAGAGGCAGCCGGCAGAGCGGAGGCCGGCCCTGGCGCTCATCTCAAGCCGGCTGCACCCCGGGGACGCTGCACGACTTCAGGAGAGGGGCAGGGGCTCCGTGCAGCAGAGACCACACGTGTAAAATGAGAGCACAGCACCCGTCTTGTGAGACCCGGACGAGACACACCGTGGAAAGCGTGTCCAGAGCTGGTCGTTCTTTCATTATTTTCTCTCTTTTTTTCAGTTCTGTTTTTTATTTTCATTTTTTAATTTTCTTTCCTTGCTCTTTTATTATTATATCAAACAGTGACAAAAGTGAAATTTGTCCTGTTTTTAAAATAGAACTTTTTAAAATTGAAGTTAAATGTACATAACATAAAATTAACCAATTTAAAGTATAGAATTCAGGGGCATTTGGTATATTCACAATGCTGTGCGACTGCCGCCTCTCCCTAATTTCAAGACTTTTTCGTGCCCATCAAAATAACCATCCGCGTCCCCCTGCGTGGCCCCGGGGCCACCAATCTGCTCTCTGTGTCCATTGATTTGCTTCCTCTGGAGAGTTCATGTAACAGGAATTGGTCAAGATGCGACCTTTGCGTCTGGCTTCTGTCACTTAACATAATGTTTTCTACACTCATGTTGTAGCACGTAGCAGAACTTCAGTCCTTTTCATGGCTGAATAATATTCCTTCGCGTGGATACACAACAATTTGTTTATCCATTCATCCCCTGGTGGGTATTTAGGTTGTTCCCGCCTTTTGGCTGTTATGGATGATGTATTATAAACATCCATGTACAAGTTTTTGTGTGTTCATGTTTTCATTCCTCTTGAAGATAAAACTAGGAGCAGAACTGCCAGATCATACGGTAATTCTATCTCTAACTTTTGTAGGATCGTCATCAATTTATATTATAACAGTTTATAAATATGAACAGATTCAAAGGAACAGTAAGATAAAATAACTGCATATAGCTAGTAGAATTAAAGAGAATTTTTTCCTTAAAATTTTTATTTATGTTGTATTGATTTTAAAATAAATTCAAATTGGGAAAATGATTTTGATGCCCAAAGAAGCAACTAAAAATTAGTTTTCCACAGATGTTTATGGCAACATTATCCATGATGCCCAATGGACGGAGGTGGCTGAAGGGTACACTGACTGAGAAGCAGAAGGGAGAACTGGGGTGTATATAGATGATGGAATATTGTGCAGCTGCAGAGAATAATGAAGCCATGAGGCAGATAACAAGGGGAATGAGCCATGAGAACATTTTGTTGAGCAAAATAAGCCAGAAACAAAAGGACAGACATTGTATGGTCTCTTTTAGAAAATAATTATAAGAAAATTGGGGCTCAGATTGTAAGCTCTTACAGCACTTACATTTGTTCCTGAGCTTTAAGAATTGTTTCTAAATTCTGAGAGGCTGTGCTACGTGTGTATAACCTGGTATTTTCCTAGAACTATGGGTACCTGTGTGACCCCTAAGACTCAGGGTTGGAGTTCTACAGCTCTGAAAGTCAGCATTGCTACATACAATAACTGTTAAAGAAACCAAAAAAGAATCAGACTTTAATTAGAGATAAGAATGAAGCCAATCTGGTTGGGACTAAGGTAAATTCCAATACAGGGTAAAAGAAAGTAAAGAGGTTTATTCTGTCCAACACCTAAATTTTCTATAGCACACAAAATTTCTGAAGCCGTCTACCCAGTTCAGTTAAGCCACCTAAATACATGGAACAAAGAATTGAAAACAAAGTCTTGCAATTCTGTATAGCTTACTGTTACCTGGATACATTCCAGAGTATGTTAGGCAGATAATTAAAAAGTACTGGCAAAGTCCCTTGAGGGACTAGAGAAAAAATATATAACTATTAAACTTTCCTAACTGGGAAATTCCTGAAACTCTCTCAAACATTAGGGATCCCCAAGTTAATTAGCCAAGCCCTTGATCTTGAGACTTACTCTTGTGAAGCTTATGTAGGTAGCGGAGAAGCTTAAACTACCTATAGGTATGCCTAAGAGTTACTCCTGGAGGGCCTCTTTTGTTGCTCAGATGTGGCCTCTCTCTCTCTGTAAGCCCAACTCTGCAAGTGAAATCATTGCCCTCCCCCTACGTGGGATATGACATCCAGGAGTGAAAGTCTCCCTGGTAGCATGGGAGATGACTCCCAGGGATGGGTCTGGCCCTGGCAAAGTGGGATCAACAATGCCTACCTAAACAAAAGGGGGAAAAGAAAGGTAACAAAATTAGTTATCAGTGGCTAAAAGAGTTCAAATGGAGTCAAGAGGCTATTCTGAAGGCTACCCTTAGTCCAGATTTAGTTAGACATTACTAATTGCCATGGTATGCCAAACCCCAACTAACAGGATTCCTGTAAATCCTAAAGAATACCCAGGGCCTTATCTGAGACTCTATAAAAGTTTCACTCAGTAATTTTATTTTTCAGAGACCTAAAACCTCCAGATGGTTCCTAGGCCAGATAAGCCCTGAAACCCAGAGTTCCCAGTCTCTCCAAGAGCATCAGCCAGCTCCATCCCCCATCCCATAATGCCGACACTCCCTTTCAACATGAAATGGTTAGAGTGGCCATTGCCCAAATATTCCTAAACAGTGGGAGAAGGATCAAAGGAGAAGGAGGAGTTGCAACAGAGAAGATAGGATTTAACAAGGGAGTATGACTGCTGAATCATTATACTGATACTTCTGTTAGTCTCCAGTGTCTTAGAGCAGGTGTAAAAGGAAACACTTGAGGCAGTGGAACTGTAACCCACAAAATACTTTGAAATTTGTGCTATAACTACTAGTTAAAATACACTTTGAAATTCACCAATATTTTGCATATATGCTGTATATATGTTGTATAATATATCAAATACCTAATGCAATCACCACATATATACACGGTCTTCTACCAAGTGCCTTACACATATCAGTTCAGTTTATCTTCACCACAAGTCTGGGAAGGAAGTGCCGTCATGATCTCCACTTTACAGGTGGGGAAACCAAGGCATCAGAAGTCGCCTGCCCAAGATGGCGCGCTGGCAGGGTGCCGAGGCAGCGTTCCACCTTAGAGAGGACGGCATACGCGTCAGTGCCCACCCAGCCCAAGACTCTCCTCTAGGAGCCAAGACTGTTGACTGCAGATGCCTACAACTTTGAGCCTGAGGAACTTTTCACACCCACAGGAAAACATCAGCCCCTGTGCCCTGCAAGCAGGAAGTGCCAGGGAGGGAATGTTCCAGCAGCGGCCCTCCGCCAAGGGCAGTGGCCTCAGCCTAGGGTGAGGCAGCCGACTGGCAGATGCACGCCCAGCCGCTGACCCCAGCTAGGCCAACTCTCAGGTGCCTTCGGTGCTGTTTCCCCACAGGACTGAGCTCCAGCCCCTTCCATGCTCTGTTTCCCGCAGGACTGAGCTCCAGCTGCCCTTCCACACTCTGTTTCCTGCAGGACTGAGCTCCAGCTGCCCTTCCACGCTGTTCCCCACAGGACTGAGCTCCAGCTGCCCTTCCACGCTGTTCCCCGCAGGACTGAGCTCCAGCTGCCCTTCC
>PVIY010052008.1:0-15396 GCA_004026745.1 Myrmecophaga tridactyla | reverse complement strand
TGTCCCTAATGTTTGATGCAGTATCAGAGATTTCCCGGTGGCAAGTTTAGTAGTTCCATATTTTTTCTTCCATCCCTCAAAAAACCTTGCCAATACTTTTTGATTATCTGCTTAATATACTCTGGGATGTATCCAAGCATTACCTTAAACTATATGGGATTAAAGGCTCTCATTCTTATTCTGAGTTCCATGTGTTTGGGTTGTTTAAATTATCTAGCCAGACAGGTTGAGTTAGATTATGTGCTTCAGAAATTTAGGTTCTAGACAAAATAAATCTTTCTTCTTGTGGTCTCAAAGAGTAAATGAGGTTCTGCAATAGAGACAATGTCTTCCTTATCTCTGTATTCTGAATTACCTTAATCCAAACTTGATCAGCTTTGTTCTTATCTCTAAATACCAGGTTATACATATATAAAACAGCCTCTCAAAATCCACAAATAACAATTAGCATTTCTGACTAAATGTGACTGCTATAAGAGCTTACAATTGAGGCTCCTGTTTTCTTATAAGTATTTTCTAAATGAGACCATACAATAATTGCTTTTTTGTCTCTGCTTTATTTTGCCTCACCAGATGACCCACAGGTTCATTCACAATGTTGCATGTCTCGCAACTTCTTTCCTTCTGGTAGTGCACATATTGGATCATATATATATATACATGATCTGTTCTCAGTCAGTGCATCCTTGAGCCTCCATTCATTGGGCATGATGTATAGTGCCCAAAGTCAACAGTCCATCAACACTCTCAATTTTAGATAATTTTATTCTTTGCAAGAGAAAGATAACCAATTAAATACACTCTCACCAAATAGAAAATCCAACTCCCCCCTTAACTCACATCCCTCCCCTCATTATTTACCCCTGGTGTTTCTGTGGTACTGTTAATGTTTTCCTGTTAAACATAGCCCATTGCATGCAATAGCAGTTCTCCCCCATACTCTGAACTTATACTTTGTACAAGATTCATACCTTTGAACTTTATACTTTGTGCAAGATTCATACCTTTGCAGTAGTTCATGCAAGAACTTATTTATATGTGTAGTGCTAATCAGTGGGACACATGGGTCTATATAACCTTTTTCAATCGTGTTCACCTTCAATATGGTAATGTTACTGTGCTGGTTTGAAAGGAAGTATGCCCCCTAAGGAAAGTCATGTTTTAATATATATCCCATTTCATAAAGGTAGAATAATCTCTATTCAATACTGTATGTTTGAAACTGTAATCAGATCATCTCCCTGGATGATGTGATTTAGTCAAGAATGGTTGTTAAACTGGATTAAGGGACAACATGTCTCCACCCATTTAGGTGGATCTTGATTAGTTTCTGAAGTCCTATAAAAGAGGAAACATTTTGGAGAATGAGAGATTTCAGAGAGCAACACTACGAAGCAGAGAGTCCACCAACCAGCAAGCTTTGGAGAAGAAGAAGGAAAACGCCTCCCAGGGAGCTTCATGAAACCGGAAGCCAGGAGAGAAAGTAGCAGATGATGCCTTGCTTCCCATGTGCCCTCCCAACAAAGAGAGAAACTCTGACTGTGTTCGCCATGTGCCTTTCCAGATGAGAGAGAAACCCTGAACTTTATCAGCCTTCTTGAACCAAGGTTTCTTTCCCTGGATACCTTAAATTGGACATTTCTATAGATCTGTTTTGATTGGGACATTTTCTCAGCCTTAGAACTGTAAACTAGCAACTCATTAAATTCCCCTTGTTAAAAGCCATTCCGTTCCTGGTATATTGCATTCCAGCAGCTTGCAAACTAGAACAGTTACTTAGAGACCTACTAGTGAACTTTCACTTTTATCTATTCCCTTACTATTAAGGTCAACTTCAATAGCTAACCATTTACCCATCTCTAGCTTCTGTGTATCTCTAGGTCCCCTATATTTTGTATCATAAACCTCTGATTTTACCTTTACCATGACCATAAAAGTGGAATCATGCAGTATCTATCCTTTTGTGCCTGGCTTATTTCAGTCAACATTATGTCTGCAAGGCTCATCCATCTTGTCATGTGCTTCAGGATGTCATTTCATCTTACTGCTGCATAATATTCCATCGTATGTATATATCACATTTTGTTAATCCATTCGTCTGTTGATGGGCTCTTAGATTGTTTCCATATTTGGCGATTGTGAATAGTAATAGGTTACATCTACTTTTAAGTGAATTTTTAAGGAATTTTTCCCTGGTATCAATTTCTTGGATATATATTTTTTCACAATCACACAGTCACATTGTAAGAGCTATACAGTTATACAGGCATCTTCAAGAATCAAGGCTCCTGGAATACAGTACAACAGTTTCAAGTACTTCCCTCCAGCCACTCCAATACACCATAAACTAAAAAAGGGATATCTATGTAATGTGTAAGAATAACCTCCAGGATAACCTCTTTGAAATCTCTCAACCACTGAAACTTTATTTTGTATCATTTCTCTTTCCCCCTTTTGGTCAAGAAGGCTTTCTCAATCCCATAATGCTGGTCCTGGCTCGTCCCAGGAATCCTGTCCCACATTGCCAGGGAGATTTACAGCCCTGGGAGTCATACCCCTTATAGGGGGTAGGGTAGTTAGTTCGCCTGTTAAGTTGACTTAGAGAGGTCACATCTGAGCAACAAAAGAGGTTCTATGGGGGTGACTCTTAAGCATAATTAAAAGTATGCTTGGCATCTTCTTTGTAGAAATAAGTTTCATAGGGACAAGCCCCAAGATTGAGAGCTCAGCCTATTGAATTGGTTGTCCCCACTGCTTGCAAGAATATCAGGAATTCCCCAGATGGGGAAGTTTAATATTTCCTCCTTTCTTCCTAGTCCTTCAAGGGGACTTTGCAAATACTTTTTTATTCTCTGCTCAAATTACTCTGGGATATGTGAGGGCATCACACTAACTAGTTCAAAACAACAAGATCTCACTCTCTATTCAAGATTCCATATAATTATGGAATTCGAATAAATTGACCATATCAATTAAATTAGACAGTGTATTAACAAAACTGTAAATTTTGCACCAAATAAACATTTCTTCCCTTGGTCTCACACAGAAGTTGAAGTTTTAAAACATGGACCACATCCTTTTCTCTCTCTAAGCCCAACTCTGCAAGTAAAATCATTGCCTTCCCCTCTTTATGGAACATGACATTCAGGTATGAAATTCTCCCTGGTGGCATGGGAGATGACTCCCAGGGATGAGCCTGGCCCTGGCTCTATAGGATCACCAATTCCATCCTGACCAAAAGGGGGAAAAGAAGTGTAACAAATAAGGTATCAGTGGCTGAAAGTGTTCAAATGGAGTTGAGAAGCTACACTGAGATCACTCTTAAACACATGCTTCAGTTGATATGATATTATTATGCACTAGAGTAACTTTCTAAAACCTACAATCTCCAGATGGTCCCTGGACCAGATAAGTCCTGAAATGTAGAAGGACCAACCCTTCCAGAACATCAGCTAGTTCTGTCTCCCTATCCTGTATTATTGACAGCACCTTCCAACAGAAAAAAAGTTAGAATGGGCATAGCCCAAATACCCCTAAAGAATGGGAGAAAGATCAGAGGTGATAGTGGAGTTATATGAGAAGTTTCGGTTTAACAAATGAGTATGGGTGCTGAATCACTATACTGATGTTTCTTTTAGCCTCCAGTACCTTAGAGGAGCTAGAGATAAAAACCCAAAATAATGGAATTTGTAACCCGTACCAAACCTTGAAATCTGTTCTACAACTAATTGTTGCAATGTACTTTGAAATTTTTTGCTTTTATACATATGTTATTTAAAGAGAAGAAGGAGTATAACAGAGAAGATAGGATTTAATAAATAAGTATGACTGCTGAATCATTATATTGTTATTTCTCTTGGTCTCCAGTGTCTTGGAGCAGCTAGAAGAAAAAATAAAAAATTGTGAAGCTGTAACCCATACCAAACTTTGAAATCTGTTCTATAACTGCTTGTTAAAATGTACTTGGAAAATTATTTCTTTTGTATATATGTTATATTTCACAATAAAAAATATTAAAAAAAATAAAAATAAACAAAAAATAAAATATAGACCACATCTTCCTTTATCCTGTATTCTGATTTACCTTAGTCCTATTCAGATAGATAATAGGACTAAAAAAAAGTTTCATTCATATCTCTAGTTGGAGTCTGATCACTTTTCTAGGGTTTTTAACAGTAGCTGTTAAAACAGTTGCTGTATGGGGTACTGCTGACTTTCATAGCTTCAGAGCTCTATCTCTGAGTCTCAGGTGTCACAGAACTACCCGAAGTTCTGGGGAACGAACAGGTTATACACAAATAGCCCTGTATTTCAGAATTTAGAATAAACAGCTATAATTCTGGACTAGATGCAACTGCTGTAAAAGCTTACAGTCTAGTACCCTTTACAATAGGTCCCAGCCTGATAACCCATGCTCTTTTTTTTTTTTAATATTTTTATTGACAAATCTTCACACACATACAATCCAGACATGGTGTACACTCAATGACTTACAATAATAACCCATGTTCTTGACTTCAGTTCTCTGAGTTTGTATATTATAATTAGTCCATCAGAGTGAGGCATGATAATATTTGTGTTTTTGCTTCTGACATTTCATTCAACATACAGTCCTCAAGTTTCATTCACCTAGTTGCATGCCTCACAGAAAAGAAAAATTCTTGAATCTGTAAATTAGGAAGTAGCTTAAGGAAGATCCAATGTAAGAAGACCAGTTACGAGAGTTTTGCAAATTCTAAATGGAAAGGTATTACTAGGTGGTAGTCAAGCAATATATAAATCAAGAGAGAGGCATGAGTACTTCGGGAGGGAGGAGAACCAGCCAGTGGCCATGGTAGCTTTGGGTTTGTGGCCAGGGGAAAGATGAGGAGCTCAGTTTCCACATTTGATGCAAGAAATGGTGGCTCAACTGCATGGAAGTGCACAGTGCAATCCCAGATGTGAGGGACTGGCCGTCGGCAAGAATGTCAGGCCAACTCTGCTGCCATCATGGTAGTTGAAGATTTGAGAGTGAAAGAAGTTTCTGCAAAGGGGAGTGTGAAAGGAGATCTGATATTTCAAGAATAGGATTTGCCTGAATCCCGTAGTTGGAGAAGGAAGTAAAAACTGGAGAAGACATAGAAAGAACAGAGTGATCAAGGGCCCCAAAGGAATTGTAGTAATTCATAAATAAGGATCTGGATCACTTTCCTTAAAACCAGTTGGGTGATGTTTATTATTATTTTCAGAAATTTGACAGACTAGACCTCAGTATTCGGCAAAAATGAGAGTTGGGCCAGACCAAAAGCAAAGCAGGCATGAGAGAGAGATACAGACCCTCCAAAGCCACTGTTTGGATTTTCATGTCGCCATTCCCAGTTGGTATTTTAAAATACTTAATGGTGCTGAACTGCATACTGTACAGAGGAAATTGAAAAAACACGATCTCTGACTCTTTAAGAATTTATGTAATTGGTTCCAGGCACTGTACCTTGAAGATAATTCATTCAACCAAAAAAAATCAGGGGTAGGAGGTGGAGGTTTGAGGGTGGTTGGACTCAGTGTTATTGTTTATCTTATAAATCAGCAAGTTTATTAACTGTTGTAAGTGGTAGAATGTGAGTGTACTGGGCTACAGCTAAAGAGATATTCTGAGACACTTTAGATATTTAGATGCAGTTTTTCTTTTTTTTTTTTAATGTGGTTATATCTAACTTCATGTAATAAAGATCTGTGGCAAGACCTGTTTTCAAGTTTTTATTATTTTAAACAGGAATTCAGGACATGTTGTTAAACAGAAAAAGAGTTGTGTCATTTTCTTTTTCTTTAAAAGGAATACAGACGTAGAGATTCCATGCTTCAGTCACATTATAGAAGGATAGAAATAACTTTTGAGAGGAAGTTTCCAGAAGTTTGATTCAAACTGGAATTTTTGATGGTAGCAGATCTAGACGGTCTGAGAGGGCAAGCAGATTGCAGTTAAAAATGATCGACTGGACTGGAGGACTCCAGAGTAAATTGGTCTTCTATTCCTGCAGTTGAATAAGAAATTAGTCTCTTTCTTGAGCTGAAAACAAAATGTAGAGCAGGAGAAATTCTCGCAGTTGTAACTCTTGTAGAATGGAACCACACGAAAGTCTGGGCCATGAAAACTCAATTGTGGGAGAGAAGTTAAAGAGGCTTAGCCGTTTTACAGATTATAGGGTAAGTACCATGTCCAAAGGAATTGCCCTCAAAGAGTGATAGGATTAATAAATGCATTTCATTTATTTTATTCTGTACATTATTCTAATAAATAAAACACAGAGTCATTTGCTATGTTTTTCAAATACAGAGTTGTAATAAATGGCATTTTTTCAATACTCATTTATTGAGTTTAAAGTGGCTGGGAATACAGATGTCAGTTACTAAGTGTTCTAGTTTGCTAGCTGCTGGAATGCAATATACCAAAAACAGAATGGCTTTTAAAAGGGGAAATTTAATGAGTTTCAAGTTTACAGTTCTAAGGCCGAGAAAATGTCCCAATTACAACAAGTCTATAGAAATGTCCAATCAAAGGCATCCAGGAAAAGATACCTTGGTTCAAGAAGGCCAATGAAGTTCAGGGTTTCTCTCTCATCTGGAAAGGCACATGGCGAACACAGTCAGGGCTTCTCTGTCTGAGCCGGAAGGGCACGTGGTGAACAAAGCATCATCTGCTAGCTTTCTCTCCTGGCTTCCTATTTCATGAAGCTCCCTGGGAGGCGTCTTCCTTCTTCATCTCCAAGGGTTGCTGGCTCATGGACTCTCTGCTTCGTAGTGTCACTCTCTCTGAATCACTCTCTCCAGAATGTTTCCTCTTTTATAGGGCTCCAATAAACCAATCAAGACCCACCCAAATGGGTGGAGACATGTCATCACCTAATCCAATTTAACAACCACTCTTGACTAAATCATATCACCCAGGGAGATGATCTCATTACAGTTTCAAACATACAGTATTGACTAGAGATTATTCTACCTTTATGAAATGGGACTTACATTAAAACATGGCTTTTCTTAGGGGGCATACTTCCTTTCAAACCAGCACACTAAGTCTTGCCCTTACAGAACTGGCTGTAAGCCTGTAGAGTCATCTAGACTAGTTAAGACTATGTGTGTGTACCCGAATAAGAATAGGAACCTTTCTCTTTCTATTCTTTCTTAGTAATCAGTTCTCAGCACCACACACACACACACACACACACACACACACACAAGATGTTTTGCTATTCCATGATAAAAATAAATGTCAGACATAACTAGTTTCTAGAAGTATGTGTTTGGATTCTCAGAGTCTACATTAAGGGAAATTACTATAGAATTGTAGATGAGCAAATTGTTCTGACACTGTGACATTTAGTTGTGCCACTGGTAAGATCTTTTGGGATGTTTGTGCTGCTTTTCATGCTTGGTAATAATACTTGTTAGAAGAAACAAGTTCATTGTTGATCAAATGAAGAAATTTGACTGTGCCGCCATTCACTTTCCCTCTGTGCTGGTTTGAAACTGTTGTGTACCCAAGAAAAGCCATGTTCTTTAATTTTGATTCAATATTGCTGGGTACGGTCATTTTGATAAAGTTCTTTCCATGGAAATGTGACCCATCCAAATGTGACTCACCAAATTAGGACCTTTTGATTAGGTGGTTCCTATGGAGATGTATCTCCATCCATTCAAGGTGGGTTTGCTTACTGGAGTCCTTTAAGAGGGAATCATTTTGGAAAAAGCTTCAGAGCCCACACAGACAGAGACATTTGGAGATGTAGAAGGAAAACACCCACGGGGAAGCTGTTTGAAACCAGAAGCCAAAGACCCCAGCAGATGTCAGCCAGGTGCCTTCCCACCTGACAGAAGTGTTTTGGACCCATTGGCCTTTCTGAGTCAAGGTATCTTTCTGTGGATGCCTCAGTTCAGACATTTTTCTGGCTTTAGAACTGTAAACCTGTAACTTAGTAAATTTCCTTTTTAAAAGCCATTCCATTTCTGGCAGCATTGACAAACCGATACAACTTCTTTAATAAAGATGGTAGTTCCCATCCCCCAGAAATCAGCCTTGGATTTGTATAACGTGTGAATGGAATGACACAAGTCATTTCTGGGCAGAAGCTCTAGGAACCATGGAATGCTTCGCCATGTCACCTTTCCTTCTGTCATGTTGACTGGTAACTCTCCTAAGACTGGACATCTTCTCAGCCTGGCTGAATGATAATGCTGACAGGGAGCAAAACCTTCAGCTGTATGCGTCAAGGACATCTGCTTGATGGATGTGTAGGGAGAGAGAGAAGTCAACCTTTGTTAAGAACAGAGGTTTCCTGGTTGTTCGTCCATTGAAACAAGCATACAACTCTTATTAAACTTCTTGATAATATATTACCTATATATTTTAAGATTAAATTATTTATTCTTTGTATATTTAATGCATGAGCATTCAAACATTATATAATTCTAAAATGTATGCATATTTAAATATAGTGTGTGCATATTATATATGCATGTGTATCTATTTTTATATATGTGTGTATATATATGTATATGTGTATATATATATTCATATAGGGTGGGAGAGTACCTGAATGAATAACAACCTACAAATGCTAGGGCCAAAACAATAAAAGGAATAATGTTAAAAAAAAAATCAAAACAAAACAAATCCTAGGGCCATTTGCCATTAACTAGCTGTAACTTTGAGCAAGTTTAATTTTTCAGTCTCTCCCACCAAAAAAGCAGATTGGAGTAAATGCTTGCCTCCCAGGATTGAGATGGCTTAAAAACATATAGATAAAGCACCTAACACGTAGAAGGCACTTAACAAACTCCTTCATGGGTGTGGTTTTGGAGCTTATGAATTGCAGATATAACATTCTTTCATTTCCCTGGAGATTTTCTATATAAGTATATGCAGATGAAGAAATGAAACAAACTGAGTTCATTGACTCAGTTCTGAGCCCAGTGGCTGAGTCCAGCCCAGTAGATTTGTCCTTCAATTAGTCTTCATGGTCACAGGGTCAATCTAAAATATAATTAATTATTAAAAATTAAAAAGAAAAAGAAGTTTTCAGCTTCACAGTGGCACGAGTTTGCATCAATTATTTTTTTTCTCCTGAGATTTCTAATTATGACCTTTGAAGTCCACACTGAGAGAGAGAGAGAGAGAAGGGGGCAGGGCAATGAATATTGAAATGTCCAATGCAGACTGGCTGCATTCACTGCAGGTGGATACATAAATGGGGACCCTGGGATGGAGGTGATAAGTAGCAGATTTAGTGCTTCAAGCACAATTAGCAGCCCTGATTGCTTTTCTTCAAGGATCTCTTTGAATCCGGCTTCCCTTCATGCATAATGGGGGTGGGGAGATGTCTCTGTTCCCAGACTGATGTTGGGACTTCAAAGCAGGTGTGAAGGTGGATGTTATTAGCTATATTCATGATGGGAGGCATTTTATGACCAAGTGCAGGGAATCCGACCTGAAGGAAGGAATATTTGGTGCCCCCAAAGCCTTCGCATAGACAGATGACTCAGGGAAACTCTGAGGGACACTTTGACCAGGGATATCAGGGGGTTTTGAAATCTTCAAGAGTTTCACTTGAAACTCTTTGCTGGAAAGCTTGCCCTGTCTTTCTAGCCTTGATGCCTTCTTGGGGTATTTAGTTCTTGTGAGTTATTTCCAATTTGGCCAGAGGTGTTTTCTTGATACTTTATTGTGTTTTGCTAAAAAAGACTTGTTCAAAACTGCTTCTTTTTAATTATTTTGGCTGACACCCCTCCCTTTTCCCCCCCCCCCGAAGAGCTTTCTGGTTTATTTCTTTTCTAATCTTTCACTTTTAAATGAGGAATTAGAAGCAGAACTGGTGGGGGAGAATTGTGAGTTTTCTCTAATTTCAAGCAGGATGAGGAAGGGGAACATTAGATGTGTTCTTTTTTTTTTTTTCTTTTTTTCCTTTTCTGAGATTTGGAAATATTTCTCAAGTTTGTTTTTCAAATGGCGAGTTCAATTTCCTGAAGTGTCTTTTGCCCCCCACCTGCCCTGAAGCAGGGTGTCATGCCACGTCTCCAGGGAAAACAGCTTTGTAGGAGTTATGGATTCAATTGTGTCTGCAAAAGACAGGTTCAAGTCCTAACTTCTAGTTCAGTAAATGTGAGTTTATTTGGAAATAGGGTTTTTGAAGATGTGATTAGTTAAAATGAGGCCAAACTGGATGAGAGTGGGCCCTGACTCAGTATGGCGGGTGTCCTTATCAGAAGGGGAGAGAGGACAGACACACAGGAAGACAGAGGTAGAGATTGAACTGTGCTGCCATGAGCCAAGGAATGCCAAACATTGCTGGACACCACCAGAAGCCAGGAGAGAGGAATGGAACAGATTCAACCCTACAGACTTCAGAGGGTGCATGGCCCTGTCAATGCCTTGATTTCACCCTTCTAGCTTCCAGAACTGTGAGACAATACATTTCTATTGTGTTAAGCCACACTGTTTGTGGAACTTTACCATGAGAGCCCTAAGAAACCAAGACAGGGAGTTCCTCCTTCATTCTGGAAGCAGGGTATAGCACCCTGTCTCTTCTGTCTTTGGGCAACTAACAAGAGGCTTGGACTATAGCCTGCCATTGTGACTTTCTCTCCATATGCATATCTATGGTGCCTCAGCTAGTCCCTGGGATTGCCTTCCTCTTCTTGTAAAACGTGTTTTCTTGCTCATCATTTATGGAAGGCTTTGAGCAAAGAGTTCATGTAGTCATGTGTGGTGCCAACCAAGAAGGGCCAGGGGCCATGACTGGGGTATTGTAGGGCTGCACTGGCCCTGCTTTCCTCAGCTGAAACCTGGGGCACCTGCTCAGCTGCTTGCATCTCACAAGTGGGCAGAGTAAATGCCCTCCTAGGTGCTTATGAGGGGAAACAGTCATATCCTTCTGGGCCACCATATTGAAATCGTTCTCTAAGAAATTTGAATGACATTCCTGGCCCTCTGAATGTAGCTCTACCAAGTCTTCGAGGAAGTGCCGTGTGAAAATGTGGACACCCTAACTCCTCAGTCTGTCTGAATTGAGTGTTATCTGAATGAAGCTAGACCTGCTTTGAAGAGCATCAGAACCTTCTGTAGGACATTAGTACCCTCTGTGCTGAAACTGGGGACAGAAGTAGCTTTCAGATGCTCCTGGCCACCTGATTCTCTGCAGTTCCCACCCTGCGGGTCTTCTCTTAGGTTGAGTGTTCTTAGAAGACCTACTGACCCCAAATTCTTGATCCAGATAAATTCTGTAGCCTCAGAGAATTTCATGGAACTATCCTGGTCAGTAATATGTCTTCAATTAAAGCCATGGCTGCCCCAGGGCATAGAAGAGATAGCAAGAAGCTATCTTCTGAAAGATGCAAACTCTACTTCTTGTGGAACAAGAAGCTCATGTCATCCTGCTCCTAGGATTCTGGCTTGGAAATGTTACCTGACCCCAGGGCCAGAGAAATTCTGCCTCTACTATGAAGGAGCTGTCTGATTAACTCAGTAACAGCTCCAGGAGGCTTTTGTCCTCTTTGAGCTGGTTTTATATGTAGAAACTCTCCTTGCACAGAGGGCTCATCAAGTCCTTTCATCTGGCTTTCATCCAAGGCAGCTGCACACACTGATTCATCCCCTTGTACACCAACTGTGGTCTCTAGAGAATAGAGACCTGAGTCTCTAGAAAATAGACCTTTGACTTAGTTTCTACATCTTGTTTGGATTAGGGAGAAAAGTGAATGGAAAATGACCTTGTAAGCCCACTTCAGTTTGTTGGAATTCAATATGAGTTGTTTCGTTTTTGTAATAAATGTCTCAGTCATCACAAATGCAAGCATGCACTCTGTTGAGGAGCTTCTTTGTGCTGGGCACTGCTTCCCCAAGTTGCTAGAACAGTGCCCAGTACCTATTCTAGTGGGCAGAAGACTGCCAGCAAACATATATGTTATGGGGTAAGTGCTATGCAGAAATATGAACTGAGAGAGGGGCAATGAAAATCAATGGACTTATAAAATAAGGTGGTCTGGGCCCCAGAGATGAGCCTGGCCCTGGCACGATGGGATTGACAATGCCATCCTGACCAAAAGGGGGAAAAGAAGTGTAACAAGGCATCAGTGGCTGAGAGAGTTCAAATATAGTCAAGAGGCTACACTGGAGGTCACTCTTGTTCATGCTTTGATTAGACATTGTTACCTATCATAACTTGCCAAATCCCAACCAAAACCATTCCTGCCAATCCTAAAGAATATCTAAGGTATTATATAAGATTCTACAAAGGTTCCATGCAGTAGGGTAACTCCCTAAAACATGCAACCTCCAGATAGGTCCCTGGACCAGATAAGTCCTGAAATGCAGAGGGGCCAGCACTTCCAGAACATCAACTATTTCCATCCCCCATCCCATATATCGATTGCCCCTTCCAACATGAAAAAGTTAGAATAGGTATAGCCCAAATACCCCTAAAGTCTGGGAGAAAGATCAAAGGTGATGGTGAAGTTATGCAGAGAAGGTCGAGTTTAACACATGAGTGTGAGTGCTGAATCATTATACTGATATTTCTTTTAGCCTCCAGTATCTTAGAGCAGCTAGAAATAAAAACCTAAAATTGTGTAATTGTAGCCCATAGCAAATACTGAAATCTTTCTACAACTAATTGTTTCGGGTGTACTTTGAAATTTATTGCTTTTATGTATATATGTTATTTAAAGAGAAGGAGGAGCATCACATTGATATTTCATTTGGTCTCCAGCGTCTTGGAGCAGCTAGAAGAAAAACTTGAAAAATCATGGAACTATAACCCACATCAAAGTTTAAAATCTGCTCTATAACTACTTGTTAAAATGTACTTGGAAATTTATTGCTTTTCTGTATATATGTTATATTTCACAATTAAAAAAAACCCCAAAGAAAAGAAAAAAAAAGTGGTTTGGGACGGCCTGATTGAAAATGGGTCATTTGAAAATTTAAATACTGGAGAGACGTGAGGCAGTGAATCACACCCTTATTTGGAGTTGGAGACTTCCAGGCAGAAGGAACAGAAAATGCAAAAACTCTGGACACAAGGGTAAGCCTTATTAATACAGGGGACTAAGGAGACTGTGTGCCTAGAACTCTGTGGAGAGTGGGAAAGGGTCAGGGAGGAAGGCAGGGAGGTGGGATTCCCATACGGCCTTTTTAGGCCATTATAATGCTTTCAGCTTTTATTAAAAAGAGATGAGAAGTTTTCTTGATTTCAAAACTTACTACAAAGCCTGACTAATCAAAACAGCCAGGTATTGGCAAAAGAACAGACTTATAGATCAAGAAAATAGGATTGAGAGTTCAAAAATAAACCCACACATCTATGGTCAACTGATTTTCGACAAGGGTGGCAAGTCCACTCCATGGGGAAATAGTCTCTTCAACAAATGATGCAGGAAGACTAGATGTTCACACGCAAAAGAATGAAATTAAACTCTTACTTTGCCTTATACAAGAATTAACTCAAAATGGATCAGTGACCTATCAGTATTGAATACCTATCAGTATTTAAGGATTCCTCATTCATTCATTCTTTCTTTCTAGTAGTCTCTTTTGTGTATAATTTATTTAACTTATTCCCTATTGAAGGAGATTTAGATTATTTCCAAACAATGATAAACGACTAACCTGTAGTACTGATTTTTTTTCTAATTTAACAAAATCTATATTTATTCTCATTTTAAGATCAGTGCTTTAAAAATTAGATTGAAGCATATTTTACATATGATAGCAATCATGCATTAAATATGGTATAAATTTGCATCTCTCTAATGTTTACTGATGTTGAACTTTCGTTTATAAACTTACTGGCTATTTGTGAAGTATGCTTAAGTCTTTTGCCAATTAAAACAATTATTGTCAACTTAGTCGAAGTAACTTTACATACTATAAACTACATCTCTGATGCCACTACCACATTAAGATGTGTTACATTTTCATCACCCCCAAGAGCTTTACTATACTCCTTTGCAGTCCCTCCCTCTGGCCCTGGGCATCTGCTGATTTGCCTGACGTTACTATAGATTAGTTTGCATTTTCTAGAATTTCATATGAGAGGAATCATACAGGATAAAGTATATTGTGTGTGGCTTCTTTCACCCAGCCTAATGACTGATACTCATCTATGTACTTGCATTTGTTACTAGTTTGCTCCTTTCTATTGTTGAGTAGTACCCCGCTGCCAATATACCACCTTTTATTTTACTTATCCATTCACCAGTAGTTGGACAAGTGGGTTATTTCAAATTTGGGGCTGTTAATAAAATTGCTATATATATTCATGTACAAGCCTATATGTGGACGTATGTTTCCATTTTCCTGGAACATAGGAACAGAATTGCTAAACGGTACGGCAAATGCATGTTTCACTGTTCCATATTTCTCTTCTGCTACTGTATTTGGGGAAAATTTTCAATGAATAGCGAATGATTTTAAGGTAAACCAGGTGTTATTTAGACAGTTGACTGGAGACCTAGTGTAACTTGAAAGAAACACTGTGGCTATACTTGAAAATTGGTGATACATTTATCTTAACAAACTCTAAAAACGTAGCATAGAAAAAAATTATCTGTGTTTCAGATTTTCTGTAAGTTCTCTTTGGGAAGTATGTTCAGGTAGGATTGACTATAATAACAGTAATTGTCACAGGGCAGGACAAGTTATTAATAGCTCTAGAGTGTTGTGTATCCTGCTGGGTTTCCTTATGGTGACTCAACATGCTTGAAAAAAAGCAATAGAAAGTTAGTTCCTGAAAGTTGTCTCTTTGTAACCAAATAGAGTTGTTTCATAAAGAGCAGGAATCACTTAGAATTTACTAGAAGAGTGCATGTCTTGCCCGCATCCCATTACAACATCGAAAATCTGATGTTAATTAGTAAATCAAAATTGGAGACAAATTTCTCTTTCTAGGGCAAAAATACTTTTTTTAGACTTCTTGAGAAATTATGGAAAGACTAAATATAACTCATACTTCACAGCTTATTTCTCATAAATATAACAATAAAATGACATAGAAAAATGTTAACTGTACCTGCAATGAAAACCATAGAGATGGTGGAATGTCTGATTATAAAGATTAGAAAAATGCACGCAAAATATAATGCTAATTACCAATCTGAGGATTGCCAATATTTGATTGATTTGATATGTAAATTCTAAATATTTTGCAAGGGCTTAAAGTAAACATATGCAATATTAAAAACTAGGATATTCACCACCTATTTTAGATGAAAATGTAAAAGGAAATGGAGTATAATCCATACATCAAAAACTATAATGGGGGTGCAAGGGTAGTACAGTGGTAGAATTCTCACCTGCCATGTGGGAGACCCAGTTTTGATTTCTGGCCCATGCAGATCCCCCATAACAAACAAACAAGCAAAAAA
>PVIY010052007.1:0-15395 GCA_004026745.1 Myrmecophaga tridactyla | reverse complement strand
GTATGTGGCGCTTTTCTGCCTGCATGTCCCACCAGCATAAGGTGATGTGGTATCTTTAACTTCAGCAGACTCTCCCTGCTGGGGGTGTGATTGAGACAGAGGAGAGGTTGTAGGCTGGCTTTACTCCTTCAGTTTTCCAGACCTTGAGGTCAGAATTCCTTGAGGAAGGGATTCTACCTATTCTACCTGAGCTGGGCCCCACCCCTCTCCTGGAGAAGGCATAGCCTCCAGACAAACTCTCAAACAAGCTTAATTCTGCCCATACCTAGGTCAGTTTGGAGCCTGAAAAGCCCTGCAGCTGTATCCAAAGAGCAGTCAAGCCATGGAAACGCAGCCACAAAAAAAGAAAAGAAAAGAAAAGAAAAATCCTTTTCAGAGCAGGACCCCCCTTCCTCGGGTTTGCCAATCAAGAGTTGGTACATTGCTTTCCGTAACTCTAGGTTCTATGTGCCCCCTCCTTTCCTTCAGGGCCCAGACCCTTCCAAGTATTTTATGCTGTCTGATTCAGAAAACCTCTGGTTTTTTTTTCTTTTTTCTTTTTCTGTCAGCCCTACCCTCTCTGCGCTGCTGCAAAACCCAGCAATCTCAGCTGCAAAAACCAGCAATCTCAGAGTCTACAGGAGGTTCAGCTGCGCTGGGGGCCTATTTTTAGTAGTCAGAATTTGTTAATTAATTCCACAAGTGGAGCTTCGTTGCACTCAGCCCCTGCTGCTAATAAAGTCTCTTTCCTAGGCCCTCTGGGAAGCAGCCTGTGGGGGAGAGATGCCAGCCACAGTGGCTTGGGGAACTCATGGTTCTGGGTGGGCTCCCAGCCAGTCCAGCCTGTCCAGACTGGGGTACGCTGTGTGTCCGTTCACTGACGTGGCCCCAGCAGCTTTTCTGTACTGTTCCTGGCTATTTACTAGCTGCTCTGGAGGACAAACTAAGTCCCATATCTCACTAAGCTGCCATTTTGCTCCTATCCTGGCTTAGCCTATTGAATCTATTGTCTCTTCCCTTTCTTCTTACTCCATCTTTAGATGCATTTTGCTTGTGATTACAGTGCTAAGGTTTTTTTTTTTTTTTTTAAAGCAGGGACTTTGGCTTTTGTACATAGTCTAAACCAGAGCACTGCCATACTGGATTATTTCAGGTTTATTAGGTCTTTACCATGACTAGGAATGAACTCTGGGCATTTCTAAACTGTTTTTCTCAGTTAGATGAATCCAGGTGTTGGACACATAAAGCTAATTAAGCCATAGGTGTTGCCCTACATAAATGGAAATGAAAAGAGAAGACATACCACGAGATGATAAACAAACTTACAGTGTCATAACTTCTACACAGTATAGATAGGCATCCAAATCAAGTGGTTTAGGAAAGAGTTCCTGATGCAACAGAGAAGTTAGGCTCTAACAAATGATTATGATAACTGAATTGTTATATATTTCCTAGTATATTACAATAGCCAAAGGGAAATACCTGACATTACTGTAATCCAGCTGCCTTGATCTTTCATGATTGTATAAAACTATAGCCTTTATCTTGTGATTATAAAAACCTTGTGACAGACTCCACTTTTGCCTCCTTATCCTGTTTTCAACCTTAGAGTTTTATGATCACGAAAGACATCCCCTAATGTTTATTAATGAAGAACCTTAAATCAGCCCAGAACCAAACAATGCCAATTCCAAAACTATCTTGCTAGATGGACCTGGATAGAACCAAAATTGGCCCGCCTGACATGCACAGCTTAAACTTTAACCTATAAGTGACCTATACCTCATTATAATACTAAAAATCATGCCTGTCATTATAGGTTGCCATTTTCTTACATATGTTCCGAGACTAAGCACAGTAATCAATCTCTGCATGCTCAATAATTAGATCATTTCTAACCTCATCATCTTGAACCACTGTGCTCATTATCCTAAAACCTCCATATCTTTTCATACTATAAAACTATCAGAGTGACTACAGTTCGGGGAGAATTTTTAGGCCATAGGCCATCTGCGCTACTGCTTTGTGCATAGCAATAAACTTTTTCTCTTTGAAACCCCGGTGACTCAGGAGTTGGTTATCTGAGCACATCCTACAGAGAATCCACAGCTTTTGATCCCTATCACTGACGCAGTGTCTGATCACAAAAATTCCTATCCCAATTTTGAGATCTGAACAAGTATCCTCTTGTTCCCTGATATCTCATTGGTAAAATAGGGCTAATGATGATAATCACTGGCTTGCTCCTTAATTCACGGGAAGCACTTAAGAGTCCTACCTGACAGGTAATAAGAGTACAATATATTTCCTGAGGGCTGGGTTGCCCTGCACGGTATGTTTTGTCTGTTGGTCTTCCTGGAGGTCGAGAGTAGGATAATCATCTGATTTCTTCCCCATAGGATGCCTCTCTACTGACAAAAGTTTCAAGCCCAACCAATTCTGCCCAGACAATCCTGCTAATCCCCAAAAGCGTTATTGGAGAGGCGGTTCTCCAAAGCCCAGCCCGGAAAGCCCCACGTGACGACGTTATTCCCTGCCCTCTATCCTATGAGGCCCTCCAGCTCGCTCACAGCGGCCCTCCCCGCGCCCTCGCCGAGGCCAGGAGAGGTGCGCCGTCGCGCTCGCGAAGCCACGCCTTCGGTCGCAATGCTCCGCGACGTACCAGCGCGCGCACGCAAGAGGCCTTCGCTGGTGGGGGGCAAATACCGAGAAGCTTGGGGTAGGATCCCAGGCTGAGGGAGGGGCGTGGTTTCCCCGCTGGGATAGCTTCATTCTACGCAGGCCCCGCCCATCGGCAGCTGCTCCGGCGCGCCAAAATCAAACTCCGAAGCCTTCCGACCGCTACACTAACAGCCCGCCAGACCCATTTCGCAGATCAGCCCAGGTCTGGAGGGCGTGAGCTCCAGCGCGCTCACCTGTGGCGTCCTCCAGTCCCAACGCGCTCGCGGACGCAACAAAAAGACGATATGGCCACCCCGCCCAAGAGAAGCTGCGCATCTTTTGCGACCACATCTGAGGAGACCCGCATCAAGAAAATCTCCATCGAAGGCAACATCGGTAAGGGCCCCCGGCAGTTTTGAGCTGGAAGCTGGGCGAATCTCGGAGGCTCCAGTCGCTTCTGACGTGCCGGATTCGCTACTTCTGTCTCTGGTGCTCCTCACTGAGGGTTTTCTTCCCCGCCTGGCAGTGTGGACGCGGCCTCGGCGTCCTTTCCCGCCGAAAGCAGACTCCCGCATCCGCCCCAGCGCCTCTGCGGCGTCTGCACCGCGAGGTTTGGGCCCTTTTCAGCGTCTTGGTTGGGTATGCACAATGGGAAGAATTTTGTTTTGTCTTTTTTTGGGATCCGGTTTCTTGAGGTGTGATTAATACAGGTTAATTTCACTCCTTTTCCCATCTTTTAGATATGGCAAACATAAGGTCTTGTTACTCCCACCACAGTCAAGCTAGAAAATATTGCCTTCCCCTCAAAAAGTTCCCTCTGCTCCTTTGTAGTCGGCTTCCTTCTCATTCCTACCCCCCCGTAACAGCCGATCTGATTTCTGTCCCTGTCGTTTTAACTTATCAAGAATGTTATAAATGGAAACCTGGAGTATGTGGTCTTTTGTATCTGATGTAGTGTCTGATCACAAAATGTTCTTTCGTTTATCATAGCGCTTTTGAGATTCATTCATACTGTTACTTGTATCAGTAGTTTGTTCCTTTTTATTGTCGAGTACTACTCCATTGTAAAAATATACCACAGGTTGTTTATTCATCAGTTGTGGACATTAGGATTTCTTGTTTTTCGCGATTATGAATAAAGCTTCCATAAACATTTGTGTACACGGGAAGGGTATTATCGTGATCTTAATAGCATGGAGTTCCTCGTACCCTATGCTGCATCCAAGTAAACATTGGGTTAGGAGTTAAAAAACCACCAGTGTTTCTGTTCCCAACCTAGATGGGGGCAGATTACACCATGCGTGTCATTTTGCAAGATACAGATAAACTTCCGGTTCATTCACTAGTTTGTCCTAACAGGAAACTTATGGTGCATCCTGTTTTGATGAAATTTTTTTTTTTTGGTTTTTGCTCCAGATTGGTTTCTGGCGGTTGGTCCATGAAGCAAAAAAAAAAAAAGTAAAAATTTTCCCCACATTCCGAGCACTAGCACTTTCTTGAAAAAAGGTAAGGCAAGTAGATGATTTTAGCAGCATTCAAAGGAATAGAAAAATGCACAACACACCCTCAGAGAAGCTTTCTCATTTCTTTGCTCCATCATTAATGCACTAGTGGAATAAACACATATAAAAGTCCTCATTTTCCTCTTAGCGGTAAAATCTTTGATAGTAAGTGCTTACTAGCATGGTTCCTCATAGCTATTTATTTGTTGAAGACCATAAAAAGGGAAAAATAGTTGAAGCCAGTCATTTCAAAAGTAAATTTGAAGGAACAATCCCTCAGATCAGTACCCCAATGAATTAATCCCTTTGCCTCTCCCAAATCCAGTTAGACAGTATATCATATATAGAAATCTATTTTTCCTCCAAGCATCTTTAATCTTCTCAGCACCTGGAATAATTTGCTAATAAGTGACACTGTCTCCATTATTATCTTGATTACTTTCAGAGCATCATTTCTACATACAGATGCAATTGTGTCCCTTTTTTACTTAAAATTCTTGTCTTCCTCATTACCTACATTGAAAGGAGTTGCAAACTAATGGCCTGCTTTGAAAAAGTTTTTGAATTGGATGTCAGCATTGAAAAATTGAGATTTCCATATGCATATAGATTCTTAGCGTCTCTTGAAAAATCTGCTATCTCTGGGCCTGCGTTTCTGTATGATAACAGTTGGTATTTAGGTAGGGCATGCCCTACACCACTTAAAATCTTTCTGACACTGAGGCTTTTTAGTTGCATTTATTATTGCTCTTGAGCTGTTGTTTTGCTTATAATAAAATTAATAGGAAAGAAATATACCCAGCTGTTTTAATAATTTACATTCCCTTTGTGGCCCATGTTAACATTTCAGTTTGAGACTCTCACTTATGGCTGAGGCTTTAATTAGCAAAACTCTTCATGATTTTATCCATGCTTCCCTACACTATGCTGACTGTAAACATTTTTTTGACACCTGTGTTATGCCATGCTCCCTCATGTGCTTTCTTTCGTTTAAACTTAAGTGTGTGATAGAACTCATCATTTAAACCTCACTTTCCTCATCTGTGCTCCCATCGCATTGTATTATACACTTATTTACATGACCTCCTGTCTGCTGGATGTATCATTTTATGGGCTAGAACCTAGCATTTCATCTTCATGTCTCTTCCACCTTATTTGCCAGACCCAAATAAGTTATAGATGAATGAATTGTGAATTAATGGTAGAAGACATATTTTTCAATTTCTCTGTTCTTCCTAGAATGTGAACTTTTACTTTTATACTCATGTAACCCATCTTATGTACTCTGTTGCTAAATTACTTCCTTAAGTTAGATTTATGGGGGCCTTACCTACTTCTTTTGATCTTTATAATCTATATAGAATGAATTTTAGCATCTTAATGCCAGCTTGGCATTAGGAATGTTATTAGGTCCCATGACTCCTTTTTTTTTGTTTTAAGTTTACCATTCACCCAGTTTTTTTTCTAAGCAGTTTTATTGAGATATACTCAGAAACTATACAATTCATCTAAAATGTACAATCAGTGGCTTTTAGTATGATCACAAGAGTTGTCTCTCATTTTCTGTAAATATTTTAAACACTCTGCTTTAAGGGACAATTTTGCTGGATAAAGAATTCTTCACTGGCTGTTTTTCACTTCAGTACTTTAAATATACCATACCACTGTTTTCTCATCTTCATGGTTTCTGATGGGAAATCAGCATTTAATCTTACTTTGTGATTCTCTTGTATGGTTCTCTTGCTACTGTCAGGATTTTCCTTTTTTTTTTGTATGCTGTGTGGTGGGTAACACATTTCACTCTTTTGCAACACCATTATTGCAGCACCATTTGTTGAATTTTGGGGTGGGGGGGTGGGGAAATGCATGGGCCAAGAATCAAACCCAGGTGTCCTACACCTCGAGGATTTTCTCATTATCTTTGACATTTGACATTCTGATTAGTATGCATCTTGGAGTAGGTCTAACCAAAGTTGTTTCTGTGTTCATTCATGTGTGTGTGTGTGTTATATTGATCAGAAATGTCTGATATAATCACATTTGGAAACTTAAGATATAAAGGGGGTGATGGTCATTAGGAGTGGTGCTGCACCCTGTTGGATTCTAGGTTATGCCCCTACTGTTATATATAATATATTCCTTGGTAATTTTAAAATAGTGAGCATAAAAAGTAATAATAATAATAAAAATAGTGAGCATAATGTCTTGATTACATGGGAACTATTGTATTTTTTTCCTCCTAAATATTTCAGAAACTATTAAATGATCAGAAAGCTGTGAAGTATTTATATACATCTTTTATTTTCAGAGTTGGATAGAGTGCACAGTGCATAGAACCATGTGGAGAAAACATGACCATTACTTATATAAAGTGTTTTGCAAAAATGTTTTTTATAATTTCTGTTAGCCATAGTGCCTATTAGTGTCATACAATAATAAATAATATTTTTCCCACTCTAAGACTAGGCATTGGATGCATGTTTATGTTGATATATATAGTGTATTAGTTAGGGTTCTCTAGAGAAACAGAATCAACAGGAAACACTCACAAATATAAAATTTATAAAAGTGTCTCACGTAACTGTGGGAATGCAGAGTCCAAAATCCGCAGAGCAGGCTGTGAAGCTGATGATTCCAATGGAGGGTCTGGATGAACTCCACAGGAGAGGCTGGCTGGCGGAAGCAGGAAGAGAGCTTCTCTCTTCTGAATCCTTAAAAGGCTTCTAGTGATTAGATTAAGCATCACTCATTGCAGAAGACACTCCCTTGGCTGATTACAAATGGAAACAGCTGTGGATGCAGCTGATGTGATCATGATTTAATTCTACGAAATGTCCTCATGGCAACAGACAGGCCAGCACTTGCCCAACCAGACAAACAGGTACCACCACTTGGCCAAATTGACACATGAACCTGACCATGACATATAGTTTGATTGTTTTTAAACTGGTTTTAAATAGGAGAGACTTGAGTTTTTTGCAGACCGAGAATGAAGGCAGTAAAGAGGAAAATTTTGAAAGTGCAAGAGACTGGAATGATCTATCACTGTAGTGAGTTTACTTGTTTACCGCATTTAACCTCTTAACAGTTCCATGAGGAGGGAACTACTATTATCTGCATTGTATTATGAAAGCAGTAGCACACTCCTAATAAGTAAGTAGTAGAATTACCTTACCTACGTCTCACAAAGTTGTATCTGATTCTGCTGGGCTAAGGAAAGTTAGGACTAGGATTTTTTTGTCATAACATTTTGCCTAAAATTTCACCATGTTTTTAATCCTTTGTTCCATGCCTTTGCTAAACTAAAATAATAACAAGCAAACATGCTTAACACATTTGGGTAGGGACCTTTTTAATTTTCATTAAAAAAAAAACTATAGCGAACATGCAGGAAATTGAATGTTTTGCTTTTTTAATATTTGTAGAAATCTTTTAAAAAGCTGATTGCTATTTTGGCATTTTTTCTGTTGAATTTCCTTCCTCAGTTTTACCTTTCCTCTCCACAACAGCTGCAGGGAAGTCAACATTTGTGAATATACTCAAACAAGTCTGTGAGGATTGGGAAGTGGTTCCTGAACCTGTTGCCAGATGGTGTAATGTTCACAGTACTCAAGATGAATTTGAGGTATGAAAATAAAATTTGACTAAATAAAATAAAAACATTTTATTTTAAAGAAGTAATAGCAATCTCTTTTTCTTTCTTTTTTTTTTTTTTTTAACTTTTCCAATAATACTTTCAAATCTAGCTTTAAGCCTCTATCTTCATATGGATAATACTTGCATGGGTGTGTGTGTGTGTATTTTTTATATACACATATATAAATGTAAACATTCATTGAGTTATATTCCCTTAAGATTAATGTGCTTTATTGTATTGTGTGTGTTTTTAAAAAGTTTTTAGTGTTTGAGTCAATTTAAAAGTTTTAAAAAATGTAATTTTAAGTAAAATTCCTTGAGTGGCTTTTTACATTTAGTTTAAAAACAAACAAAGAAGGTAAAAACAAAGCAAAACTACTCATTAACTGAATTCTATTTGTTTACCTTTCAGAAAGCCTTTTGGCTTTGAGAAAACCATTTCTTTCTCAGTTCTTTGTACTTTTGTCCTTGCAGAACTTTCACCCTGGACACAAGTTTCAATTTCCCAGTACTTTTCCATTCTACATTACAAATGAGAAAGAAAGGAGATGACAATTAAATTTTTTTTTTTTTTTTTTAACATGGGTAGGCACCGGGAATCGAACCCGGGTCCTCTGGCACGGCAGGCGAGCATTCTTGCCTGCTGAGCCACCGTGGCCCACCCTTAAATTTCATTTTTAATAGCAAAATCTTTTATTTGTTCTGCAAAATACACTGTGGCTAACAGTGTATTGACATCTGTGAAAGAAAGTGAATTTGGGTTCATCAATTTATATTTCAGCTAAGATTTTCATTCTGGAGAAATGAGATTTAAAATTAAAAGCAGTAAATTACAAACCGGAGTTAAAAATAGAAATGTGTGCTAACAACTTGTATTGTGTATCTATTTTTTAAAACTTAATTATTGGTATAACGGAAAACTGGGTATAATTGAGTATTTAAAATATAAACATATACAAGAAAGAATCACGAAGAAGGTCCTCTGAAGACTTTGAGGATACATGGTTTTAAATAACTAAAAATATTTTCACACTTGGAAAGCATGGGAAACTTTGGGCCTGGGGCCTAGTTTAGTACCACCAAGCCCTTAGAATATCCACAATTAAATCTTCCTTCTCATTTGAATCCCATTTAAAAAAACATTGTGGGGTCACATCTGATCTTTGGGAGAAGGCAGAGTTAGCCATAAGTAAAGTTTTGAAGTAGGTAAATTAATTTACTTGCTTGTTTCTTTCAACATTTTTAAATTATAATATATAGTTTACCTATAGAAACTGCATGAAACCCGTACAGTTTGAAGAGCGATTTTAAAGCTACACCTTTGTAACTGTCATCCTGGTCAAGAAATAGAACATTACCAATACTGCAGAGTCTCTTGTTTGTCTTTCCCTGATCACAGTTTCTCTTTCCATAGGGTAATGATTCCTCTAAGAGTAATTATTCACATAACTCTTGTGATAATAATTTTCCACCCATGACATATCCCTAAGCAATATACTTTAGTGGGGCTTTTGTTGTTTTTCTTTTTTGTATAATGTATGGTGGGGGTCACATTTCATTCTTTTTCTATGTGAGCATCCTGTTATTCCAGCTCAATTTGTTGATTTTTTTGGGGGGTAGGGGAAGTGTTTAGGCTGGGGAATCAAACCTGGGTCTCCTACATGGCAGGCGAGAATTCTACCACTTGTACCTCCTTAGTTTTGTTTTTTTAAATGCAATTTTATTGAGATATATTCATACACCATACCCATTCAAAGTGTTGAATCAGTGGCTCACTGTATCATCACATTATTGTGCATTCATCACTGTGATCAATTTTAGAACATTTTCATTATTCCAAAAAAGAGAAATAAAAATAAAACATCCCATACGCCTTATCTCCCACTGTTATTGACCCCTGGTATTGGCGTGGTACATTTTTACTGTTGATGAAAGAACATTAAGATATTACTGTTAACCACAGTCCATAGTTTGCAATGAGTGTATTTTTCCCAATATACCACTCTGTTATTAATTCCTTATAATAGTGTCATACATTTGTTCTGGTTCACGAAAGAACTTTTTTATATTTGTATAGTTAATCATAGTTATCATCCACCACAAGATTCACTGTGTTATACATTCCATGATTTAACCTTCTAGCTTTCTTTCTGGTGACATACATGACTCTAAACTTCCCTTTCCACTACATTCACCAACAATTCAGCACTGTTAATAATATTCACAATAATGTGCTACCATCACCTCTATCCATTTCCAAATGCTTAAGTTCGATATAGTTAAAAATTCTGTACATATTAAGCAACTGTTGGCCATTTTCTAGACTCATTCTCTCTCCTGGTAACCTATATTCTAGATTTTATATCTGTGAGTTTACATATTATAATTAGTTCATATTAGTGAGATCATACAGTATTTCTCCTTTTGTGTCTCAAGTATTTCACTCATATAATGTCCATAAGGTTCATCCATGTTTTCACGTACTATTTGGTTTTGAATGTTATATGAATGGACTCATATTGTTTGCATTCTTTTTCCTCTTCTTTCACTTAATAACTTTGTAAAATGTACCCATGTTGTTGCATATAGCTATCCTGTGATCATTTTCATTCCTATGTAGTATTCCAGTGCAGTCATATATCACTATCGTCCATTCTATCCTTTTGATTTATTTTTTTTTCTTGACCTCTTTTTGAGTGTTTTCCTGTTTTGTTGCTGTTATAAACATGAACCCTGTGCACATGTGCAAAACTTTCTCTGGGAATAGGATGTAACGTTAATGAGTTGTGGGTACACATATAATGCCTAACTGTTTTCTAAAGTGGTTTTACCAGTTTACCTTCCCCACTGTGTTCTCAAGCTATGCCTTGGTTCATATCTTTACCAACATTTAGCGTTGTCCTCCTCTTTAATTGTTGCCATTCTACTGTCTTTTATGTTTTTAAAATGTATTTCCCTGGTTGCTAAAGAGTGTGCTCCTTTTCCTATGTTTATTTTCTATTTGGATTTCTTTTGTAAAGTGTTCATTCATGCTCTTTTGCCCATTTTCTTTGGGTCCTCTGTCTTTCCTCTCCTACCCATCTTCATTTTTCCTCCCAAAATATGTTTACTAGCCCTGGCTTTTAAAGCCTTTGACTTAAGTTCCCAATTCAAGTTTACTTACCCTTTGAAATGAGAGACCTACAGTTTTAGTTTGCTAAAGCTGCTGGAATGCAAAATACCAGACATGGAATGGCTTCTATAAAGGGGATTTATTAAGTTACAGGTTTACAGTTCTAAGGCCATAAAAGTGTCCAAACTAAGGCATACAGAGAAAGATAACCTTGACTCCGAAGAAAGGCAAATGTCTGTCACATGGGAAGGCACATGGCTGGTGTCTGCTGGTCTTTGTTCTCTGTTCTTTGCTTCTAGCTTCTGATTCAAGTGGCCTTCCCTTTAGATGGCTGTTAGTTCTAATTTAGCTGTTCTTGGGCAAAACTCTGGGTTTCATCTTTTAAATTAGCATCTCTTGGATTAGCATCTCATTGAAAGGCACATGGAGACGTCTGCTGGGCTTTGGTTCCTGTCCAGCGTCTGTTAGCTCTCTTAGTTCCTGGGGCTTCTCCATTTCCAAATGTCTCTGTCTGTGTCAGCTGTCTCTGTAGGCACTCCAAGCATCACAGAATGTCTGTATTTATGTTCACTTTGAGCTTTCTCTAAAATGTTCCCCCTTTTAAAGAACTCCAGTAAATTAATTAAGACCCACCTTGAATGCGCAGAGTCACATCGCCGTCTAATCAAAAGGTCACATCCACAATGGGTGTGTTACATATCCATGGAAACAATTTAATCAAGAGTTCCACTCTATAATATTGAATCAGCATTACAGGAACATGGCTTTTCTGGGGGTGCATAACAGTTTCAAACTAGCACACCTATATTCTAAAAATACCTCTCTTCCCCCTCATTTCTGAGGTCAACTATCAATGTAGTTATTCTCAAGTTTTAGGTAGAAAGTAACCTGCATAAATCAATGTCAGAAATGTAGAGGGGATTCCTTCCTTGGGAAATGTTAGACTAGATTGGACTAGGTTACTTCAGTTTTTATCATAGGCTTCTAACTTCTATTAAGTATGGATAACTTGCTAGTTCATTAAATGGCTCTATCTGCATGCCTTACCTTCACCAAGGGCACAAAAAGTGATACGTAAAAACCAAATTGCCAAGAATTTTAATTTGTACAGATAAAGGTAACAATCAGATTTCAATGAATACTGATCAGTCTGTTCTCCCTCTCTGTAGGCCTATAATTTTTAACTCACATGACTCTAAAGGAATTGGGGTGCTTTTCAAATAACAAACAGTTCCATGAGGATTTAGATGCATGGATGCTTCCTGGTTAAATATTACTGCCCTAGTGAATCACTGGTAGTATCTGGAGTGTATTAAACCTCTTACTTGTGTGGAAAGGAGAGATTGAAAAATATTGCATTAATATGCATGGAAAGAATTTATATTAGAAAGGTTGTTTGTTGAGCTTGGAATTACAGCTAAGGGAAGTTAGTTAGATCTGTTGTCGTATGGATCTGATACTCATGATTGTGGGCTGGAACATTTTCTTCTCAAGCGTTTGAGTCAGAATGCCTAGCCAGGCTTTCTTTATAGCAACCAGTCAGATGATCCTTTTATTATTATTATTATCATTACTATTAATATATTCTTTCTTTAGACCAAATTCACTAAAATCTGTTCATATTCTGTGATGTTATTACCTTCATTAGATTTTGGTGTATATTAGTAGAGGATAGCTTTAATTTGTGTGGGTGTTTTCAGGCTACTGTGTTCTTCTAGATGGAATTTCAGATGGTGTGTTTTGGAGATAAGATTCTGGAGTGTAAGGATGGTGATGAGTGGGTGGGTTCCCTGTGTTTTTGGAGATTTTCTTTTTTTCTGGTCCTGAGTTTAATTCAAAACATGGGATTTTCTTCCTTCATCATAGAGCCTGTCTTTCACAGACCTGTCCCTGATCTGGTCCTTGGGGGTTGTGCCAGTTTGAAGCTATTATGTATTCCAGAAAAGCCATGTTTTAATCTTGATACAATCTTATGGGGGCAGCCGTTTCTTTTCATTCTGATTCAATACTGTAGGAGGGAAACTTTTGATTAGAATGTCTCCACAAAGAAGTGATGCGCCCAGTTGTGGTGTGACTTTTGATTAGAATGTCTCCACAAAGATGTGACATGCCCAATATTGGGTGTGACCTTTTTGATTATATGGAGATATGACTCCACCCATTCAAGGTGGGTCTTGATTAGTTTACTGGAGTCCTTTAAAAAGTGGACTATTTTGAGGAGACCTAAGAGCAGATGCAAACGCTTGGAAAACAGTTGCTTCAGAGCTGACCCAGACATTTGGAGATGCAGGACTCACCAGACATCACCATGTACCTTTCCATGAGATGCTATGTAAGCCAAAACCCAGAGTTGTATCCCAGAAGAACTAAGTGAAGATCTTCAGATGCCAAATGAGGAACCCCCACAGGAAACAGAGGCTGAAAGCAACAGAGCCCAGGAGCAAGGGACCAACAGATGCCAGCCACGTGCCTTCCTGGCTGACAGATGTGTTCTGGACAGCATTGGCCTTTCTCGAGTAAGATAACCTCTTGTTGGTGTCTTAGTTTGGACATTTTCTCAGCACTAGGACTGAAAACTTGTAACTTATTAAATTCCCTTTTTAATAGCCATTCCATTTCTAGTATATTGCTTTCTAGCAGCTTAATAAATTAATACAGGTTATATTGTGAATCACCCACTATCCAAATCTCTGCTTTCTTAGAATGCTTTCAGTAGTGGACTGTCTTCAGACCCAACTCAGGCAAGGCCAGTCTTGCTTTGGGTATTCCCTATTTGAGCAGAGCTTCTTGGCAGTTGCTGCAGAATTGCAAGATTGAAACTCCTGGTCTCCCTCATCTTTTTCTCTACTCAGTAACTGCCTTTTGTACCTGCATCTTTAGTTTTTTGTTTTTTTAAATAAGGTTTTTGTTTGTTCGTTTTACCTGCAACCTAGTGTCTGAAATGTTGTTGGCTATATTATTGATAAATTGCCATCAATTTTGTCAAAATTTTAAGAGTCAAATTAAATTATGTTATCTCATCTCTTCTCTTCCCTTTCCTTTTCCCTCTTCCTTTTTCCCTCTTTACTTTCTTCCTTGTAAGATTACCTTTTTATTATTTATTTTTGTTTTTTAATTTAGTTTTATTGAAGTATATTTACATACCATATAATTATCCAAGTATACAATCAATGACTCACAATGTCATCATATAGTTATGTACTCATCCCCACAATCAATTTCAGAACATTTTCTTTACTTCAAAAAAAAAGGAAAAAGAAAAAGAATACCCGAAACATCCCAAATATCCCCCCTATTGTTTATTTTTTGTCTGTATTTTCTTAACTGATTTGCCCATAAACTGGATAAAAGGAGCATCAGTCATAAAGTTTTTATAATCATATGGTCACATTGTAAAAACTATATAATTATACATCATCATGAAGAATCAAGGCCACTGGATTACAGTTCAACAGTTTCAGGTATTTCCTTCTACCTTTTTCTAATATACTAGAAACTAAAAAGTTATATTTATATAATCCATAAGAATAACCTCCAGAATGACCTCCTGACTCTGTTTGAAATCTCTTAGCCACTGAAACTTTATTTTGTTTCATTTCATTTCCCCCTTTTGGTCAAGAAGTCTTTTCCAATCCCACATTGCCAGGGAGATTTATACTACTGGGAGTCATGTCCCACTTAGTTGCGAGGGTAGTGAATTTGTTTGCAGAATTGGCTTACGGAGAGAAGCCACATCTGAGCAACAAAAGAGATTCTCTGGGGGTAACTCATAGGTATAATTATAAGTAGGCTTAGCT
The DNA here is from genome assembly GCA_004026745.1 of Myrmecophaga tridactyla. Classification (NCBI taxonomy): domain Eukaryota; kingdom Metazoa; phylum Chordata; class Mammalia; order Pilosa; family Myrmecophagidae; genus Myrmecophaga; species Myrmecophaga tridactyla. The sequence continues at coordinate 708 of PVIY010052007.1, read as the reverse complement.
TCTCCTTTGCAGGAATTAGTTCATAAGGGCAAGATCCAAGATCAATTTAATAATCTCTAATGCTTGCAAGAATATCAGGGTTTCTCCAGGTGGGGAAGTTTAATATTTCCACACTTTTTCCCAGTTCCTCAAGGGGACTTTGCAAATACTTTTTTATTTTCTGCCCAAATTATTCTAGGATATGTCAGGGTATTTTTGTCCTTAACTTTGCCCATGTGAGAGTCTTTATCAGTTTAAACCTAGTATAGAGTTTTGCAAGATCATTTCTACAAACAGCATCGAAATTTCTCCCATCTCAAGGCCGCCACGTGGTATTACATAGCTGAAATAATTTTAGACGATCACTTTTGAAAGTCTACTGAACTATTCCTCTCTCTTTTTTAAAAATATTTTTATTGATAAAACAACATACAGAAACAAACATTCTTAACATGCAAATATTCCATACATGCTGTACAATCAGTGGCTCACAATATCACATAGTTGTGTATTCATCACCATGAATATTACCTGTGCTGGTTTGAACAGAAGTATGCCCCCTAAGAAAAGCCATGTTTTGATATAAAACCCATTCCTTAAAGGTAGAATAATCTGTATTCAATACTGTATGTTTGAAACTGTAATGAGATCATCTCGCTGAATGATGTGATTTAGTTAAGAATGGTTGTTAAACTGGATTAGGGGATGATATGTCTCCACCCATTTGAG
>PVIY010052006.1:0-15366 GCA_004026745.1 Myrmecophaga tridactyla | reverse complement strand
CCAAGAAGGGGATTACATTATTGTCTAGGGTAATTGACCCTGACTATCAGGAGGAAGTAGGGCTGCAACTACATAATGGAGGTAAAGAAGAGTTTTCTTGGAATATAGGAGATCCCCTAGGGCGTCTTCTAGTACTACCATGCCCTGTGATTAAAATCAATGGAAAACTGCAACAACGCAATCCAGGCAGGACTACTAATGGCTCTGAAACTTCAGGAATGAAGGTTTGGGTCACCCCACCAGAAAAAGAACCATGGCCAGCTGAAAAGTGCTTGCTGAGGGTAAAGGGAACATGGAATGGGTAGTGGAAGAAAGTAGTGATAAATATAAACTTCGGCCACGTGATCAGTTACAGAAACAAGGACTGTAATGCTGTTTTGTTCATGTTATACTATTTAAGTTGTAAGATGTCGAGTTTAAGAATGAATGTTGCCCAAGCATTTGCATCCTATTCTGGAGAGATTTAATGTGTTTCCACTATCTGCAGGACAATTGAGTATTGTCAGGTAAAAGAAAAAAATGTGTGTTTTATTGTTTTCATTTGGAAATTAAGTATGGTTTAAGGTGATATATATATAGCTGCCAAGTTGACAAGGGGTGGACTGTCATGGTCAGGAACATGTGTCAACTTGGCCAAGTTGTGGTACCTGTTTATCTGGTTGGGCAAGTGCTGGCCTGTCTGTTGCAATGAGGACATTTCATAGAATTAGATCATGATCACGTCAGCTGCATCCACAGCTGATTCCATTTGTAATCATCCAAAGGGGAGTGTCTTCTACAATGAGTGGTGCTTAATCTAAGCACGGGAAGCCTTTTAAGGAGGATTCAAGGAGACAGGTCCCATTCCTGCTTCGGCTGGTGAGCCTCTCCTGTGGAGTTCATCCAGACCCTCCATCAGTCGTTGTCTTCACAGCCTGCCCTGTGGATTTTGGACTTTGTGTTCCTGCAGTCACGTGAGACACTTTTATAAATTTTATATTTGCAAGTGTTCCCTGTTGATTCTGTTTCTCTAGAGAACCCTAACTAATACATCTTGGTACCAGGAGTGGTTCTTAAGAAACGGAATCTTAAAAATGGGTTTTTATGAGTGGTTTTCTACTCTGACTGGACTCAGAGACACTAAAGACTCTGATTCCCAAAACCAGAATGACCCTCCCAATCCATGGAGTGAGTTGGCAAAAGAGATAGTTAAAATATCATCATTTGATTCTCCTAATGCTTCACTTGTACATAGCCAGACTCTGGGGGATAATGTTTTTGACACCTTTACAGAGTTTTGTAGAAATAAGAGGTATAGAGATGTTGGTTGGTTGTTGTTAGATACACTGGCTACATTAAAGGGTGAAAGGGATGGGCTTAAGGCTTCAAACGAGAAGCTTAAGCGCCGTCTGAAAGATGTAGATGTTTCTATGAGTATCCTGAAGATAAATCTTATTTCCTGTAGCTATAGAATTGAGATTTCTGAAAATCAGACTCAGAATCTTATTGTTAGAGTAGCAACTTTACAACATAAACTGAAATCTCTATCTTGCATGGTGTCTGCTGTTAAAGTGAGGGCACTGATTGGAAAGGAGTGGGACCCTGAAAAATGGAATGGTGACATATGGATTGATAATGATGTTGGGGGTGAGGTTGAAACCTTAGATCATGCTGAGTCTTCTCCAGATAATCCTGTAATAGTTTGCCCTGAGGACATAACTGCTCCACCTCCAGCCTGCCTTGAGGAGTTGGCCACCCAACCTCCTCCTGAAGGGATTAGCCCTAGAGTGATTAATCCTGTTTCACCAGATAAAACTGCAAATGAAGGCCCTGAAGCAAATGGCATGGAAGATATTTCTAATTCTTTTCATGACCCACCCCCACCACCCCTCATTTCTTCCAGACCTATAACTAGACTAAAGTCCCAACAGGCCCCTAAAGGTGAGGTACAAAGTATCACACATGAGGAGGTACATTATACTCCAAAAGAACTGTGTGGGTTTTCCAATTTATATAGACAGAAATCAGGGGAATATGTGTGACAATGGATTTTAAGAGTGTGGGATAATGGTGGGAGGAATGTAAGACTGGATCAGGCTGAATTTATTGATACGGGCCCACTAAGCAGAGATTCTGCATTCAATGTTATAGCTCGAGCGGTTACAAAAGGTGTTAACAGTTTGTTTGGATGGTTGGTTGAAACATGGATCAAAAGGTGGCCGACATTACCTGAGGTTGAAATGCCAGAACTGCCCTGGTATGATGTAGATGAGGGGATCCAGAGGCTTAGAGGGATTGGAGTGTTAGAGTGGATTTATCATGCAAAGCCTGCTCTCACACCCCAGGAATGTCCAGAGGATGCACCTTTTACCAGAACATTGCGAAATAAATTTGTGAGACTTTGCAAGGTCAGATATTACTGTAGGAACTGCTGTCACTGAGCTGGAATCCTTAAACACAATGGGAATGACAGGATCCCGAGTTGGCAGAAGCCAGGTGGCAGCATTTAATCGCCAAAGACATGGTAGACGTGGCTATGATAATAGACAGCAACTCAAAGCAGGCATCAAAATTATATGACATGCAGAGATTTGTGGCATTGGCTATTAAATCATGGGTACCTAGAAATACAATAGAAGGGCAGTCTATTAAATTCTTGTTTGAGCTGTATAAGCAAAAGAGTTCTAGATCAAGTGAACAGAAGTCTAACCTGAATTACAAAAACACAGAGTCACAGCCCTTTAATCAATTTCAAGACTGGAGACAGTTTACAGACCCAGAGCCCTTTGAATGAAGGGGAGGCCAGGTCTCTTTGGGGGTGAAACCTGTTACACTCTGACAGATTTATACTGTTAATCTTCCTCCAAGCCTTCCCCAAAGAGACCGACACCCTTTTACCAGGGTAACTGTGTATTGGCGAAAAGGAAATGATCAGATATTTTGGGGATTATTAGACACTGGTGCAGAAGTGACATTAATTCCAGGAGACCCAACACATCACTCTGGACCACCAGTCAGATTGGGGGCTTATGGAGGCCAGGTGATCAATGGAGTTTTAGCTCAGGTCTGTCTCACAGTGGGTCCAGTGGGCTCCCAGCCCCATCTTGTATTTATTTCCCCAGTTCCAGAATGTATAATTCGCATAAACATAGTGAGCAACTTGCAGAATCCCCATGTTGGCTCTCTAACTCGTGCAGTGAGGGCTATTATGGTGGGAAAGGCCAAGTAGAAGCCACTTGAACTGCCCCTACCGAGCAAAATAGTAAATCAGAAGCAATACTGGATTCCTGGAGGGATTGCAGAGATTACTGCCACTCCTAAGGACTTGAAAGATGCAGATGTGGTGATTCCCACCACATCCCCGTTCAACTCTCCTATTTGGCCTGTGCAGAAAACAGATGGGTCTTGGAGGACCAGGTGGTAACTCCAATTGTAGCTGCTTTCCAGATGTGGTATCTGGAAATGTTTGAGCAAATCAGTAAATCCCCTGGTACCTGGTATGCAGCTATTGATCTGGCAAATGCTTTTTTCTCAATAACTATTAGTGAAGCACCAGAAACAGTTCTCTTTCAGCTGGCAAGGTCAGTAATATACTTTCACTGTTGTACCTCAGGGGTTTATCAGTTCTCCAGCCCTATGTCATAATCTTGTCCGCAGGGACCTTGATCATTTCTCCCTCCCACAAGACATCACACTGGTCCATTATATTGATGATATCATGTTGATAAGACCTACTGAACAATAAGTAGCAACTACTCTAGACTTACTGGTAAAGCATTTGCATGTCAGAGGATGAGTGATGAATCCAACAAAAATACAGGGGCCTTCCACCTCAGTGAAATTTCTAGGTGTCCAGGGGTGTGGGGCATGTTGAGATATACCTTCTAAGGTGAAGGATAAGTTGCTGCATCTGACCTCTCCTATGACCAAAAAAGAGGCACAATACCTAGTTGTTCTCTTTGGATTTTGGTGACAGCATATTCCTCATTTGGGCATGCTACTCAGGTCCATTTATCAAATGACCAGAAATGCTGCTAATTTTGAGTGGGGACCTGAACAAGAGGAGGTTCTGCAATAGGTCTAGGATGCTGTACAAACTGCTCTGCCACTTAGGCCATATTATCCAGCAGATCCAATGGTGCTGGATGTGTCAATGGCAAATGGAGATGCTGTCTGTAGCCTTTGGCAGGCCCCTATAGGAGAATCACAATGCAGACCCTTAGGATTTTGGAGCAAAGCCTTACCATCTGCTGCAGATAACTACTCTCCTTTTGAGAAACAGCTTTTGGCCTGCTACTGGGCCTTAGTAGAGACTGAACACTTAACCATGGGCCACCAAGTTACCATGAGACCTGAGTTGCCTATCATGAGCTGGGTGATGTCTGACCAACTGAGCCATAAAGTTGGGTGTGTGCAGCAGCACTCTATTGTAAAATGGGAATGGTATATATGAGATAGGGCCAGAGCAGGTCCTGAAAGCACAAGTAAGTTACATAAGGTAGTGGCCCAAATCCATGGTCCCTGCTCCTGCTACATTACCTTCTCTTTCCCAGACCAGAGCTATGGCCTCTTGGGGAGTTCCTTACAGTGAATTTACTAAGGAAGAGAAAATTCAGGCCTGGTTTACAGATGGTTCAACACGATATACAGGTACCACCTGAAAGTGGACAGCTGCAGCACTACAACCCTTTACTGGGGTGTCCTTGAAGGACAGTGGTGAGGGGAAATCTGCCCTCCCAATGGTCAGAACATTGAGCAGTGCACCTGGTTGTTCATTTTGCTTGGAAGGAGAACCAGCTAGAGGTACATTTGTATACTGACTCAAGGGCTGTTGCTAATGGCTTGGCTGGATGGTCAGGGACTTGGAAAGACCATAATTGGAAAATTGGTGACTAATAGGTCTGGGGAATAGCTATGTGGATAGACCTTTCTGAGTGGGCTAAGTACATGTACATATTTGTGTCCCATGTGAATGCGCACTGGAGGGTGACTTCAGGAAGATTTTAATAATCAAGTGGGTAAGATGACCACTGTGGATATCCATTCTGTGGATAGCAGTCAACCTCTTGCCCCAGCAACTCCTGTCATTGCCCAATGGGCTCATGAACAAATGGTCATGGTGGACTGTCAGCTTCACAGCCTGCCCTACAGATTTTGAGCTCTGGTTCCCACGGTTATATTAGACACTTTTATAAATTTTGTATTTGCAAGTGTTTCCTGTTGACTCAGTTTCTCTAGAGAACCCTAACTAATATAAACTCATATCCACAACCTCATTGTGTGGCAGCAGATGTATAATGCAAACTAAATTTTCAACCTCACAGAATATCTGTTATTAAAGTAAGGGCTTTAATTGGAAAATAAAAGATTCTGAAACTTGGGACGGGGACATATGGGTTGAAATGATGGCACAGAAGACATGGAAAGACTGCTGCATCTTTGCTAGATAAACCTGTAATGGTCTGTCCTGAAGAAACAGCCACCCCACCTCCAGCCTGCCCTGAGAAGACAGTTTCCTGGCCACCCATCCACCCTGAGCAATCTGCCATTCAACCTCTACCTAAACAGTTTAACCCTTCAGTGCCTGCTAAACCAGTATCCACTTCTCCTGGGGGAACAGCCCTCACTCCCCTGTCTATAGTGATTAATCCTTTTTCACTAGAAGAAACTGCAGCAGAACACCCTGAGGTAATTGGCTTGAAAGACACTTGTATTCCTTTCCATGACCCACCCCAACCACCCCTTTTATCTTCAAGGCCTATAACTAGATTAATGTCCCCACAGATCCCTAAAGGTGAGGTACAAGGTATGACCCATGAGAAGGTATGCTATACTCCAAAAGAACTCCATGAGTTTTCCAATTTATATAGACTGAAACCAGGGGACTATATGTGGGAATGGATATGACGGGTGTGGGATAATGGTGGAAGGAATATAAAGTTGGATCAGGCTAAATTTATTGACATGGGCCCACTAAAGGGACTCTGCACTCAATGTTGTAGCTCAAGGGGTTAGAAAGGGTCTTAACAGTTTGTTTAGTTGGCTGGCTGAAACATGGATCAAAAGCTGGCCAATATTACTTGAGGTCAAAAGCCACAGCTGCCTTGGTATAATGTAGAGGAGGGGATCCAATGGCTTAGAGAGACTGGATTGTTAGAGTGGATTTATCATGGAAGACCTTCTCACAAACATCAGGAATGTCCAGAGAACACACCTTTACCAGGACTTTGAGGAATAAATTTGAGACTAGCTCCATTATCCCTGAAGAGTTCTACAGTTGCCCTTCACTAAGTCAGATATTACTGCAGAAACTACTGTCACTGAGCTGGAATCCTTAAACACAATGGGGAAGATAGACTCCCGAGTTGGCAGAAGCCATGTGGCAATGCTTAATCATTGAAGACAAGGTAGGTATGGCTATCATAATGGACAGCAGACACAAAGCAGCAGTCAAAATAATCTGTCTTACAGAGTCTTATGGTGTTGGCTAGTAGATAATGGGATACCTAAAAGTACAACAGATAGGCAGTCTACTAAATTCTTGTTTAAGCTCTATAAGCAGAAAAGTTCTAGGTCAAAAGAACAAAAGTCTAACTTGAATTACAAAAACAGAGAGTCATGGCCTCTTAAGCAATTCCCAGACTTGAGACAGTTTACAGAGAGCCCCTTGCATGAGGGGAAGGCCAAATACCCTTGGGAAAGGACCCTGTCACACTACCAAAAATTTATTCTGTTAAACTTCCTCCCAGCCTTCCCAAGGATATCTACAACCTTTTACCAGGGTAACTGTTCAGTGGGGAAAAGGAAATGATGAGATATTTCAGGGATTATTAGACACTGGTTCAGAAATGACACTAATTCCAGAAGACCCAAAACATCACTATGATCCAGGGGCTTATAGAGGTCAGGTGATCAATGGAGTTTTAGCTCAGGTCCATTTCACAGTGGGTCCAGGCACTGTGAGGAAATGAGCTGAGGTTATTTCCCCTGTTCCAGAATGCTTAATTGAAATTGACATACTTGGCAACTATCAGAATCCCCAAATTGGTTCCTGACTTGTAGAGTGAGGGCTATAATGGTAAGAAAGACCAAGTGGAAGCCACTAGGACTGCCCCTATCTAGAAAAATAGTAAATCAGCAACAGTACCAGATTCCTGGAAGGATTGCAGAGATTAGTGCCACTCTGAAGGAATTGAAGAATTCAGGGGTGGTGTTATTCACAACATCCCCATTCAACTCTTCTATTTGGCCTGTGCAGAAAACAAATGGGTCTTAAATCATCAGCATATTGATTGCATCCATGGCTGATTATATCTGCAGTCACTGAAAGGGAGTGCCTTCTCCAATTTTTACCATTTAATCTAATCAGTCAAAGGCTTTAAAGGAGAAGTTGGAAGGGAGAATCACTCCCTGCTTCAGCCAGCCAGCCTCTCCTAAGGGATTCATTGAAGACTTTCATCAGAGCTGTCAACTCACAACCTGTCCTATAGAATTTGGACCTGTGCATCCCCACAGTTGCATGAAACACTTTCATAAAATCTCAGATTTACAGATATCTCCTGTTGGGTCTGTTTACTTAGAGAACCCTGATTAGTACATCACATGGCTCATGCCTCTTCTAGGCCCACCCACTTCTATCCTCCTCTTGCTATTGATTGGCTGTTAGATTTTAAACTTCTCACCAAGTTTATTTCTTCCATACAAGAAGCCTGTCACAGCAAATCAATGCTGATGCAAGAATTTTCAGCTGTTCCAACTGCTCCTCTGGACTCCTCTCCTCTCACTTAAATGAGATAGCCAGAAAGTTCTATGCCCTATCAGGCAATGCCTAAACCTGACAAGCAAGAAGCAACTACAGTAGACTGACCCTCATTCCTCAGCAACCCTTAAGATAAAGGAGAACACTCCTCCTATGTGGGACATGACATACAGGGGTGAAAGTCTTCCTGGCAACATGGATTGTGACTCCCAGGGATGGGCCTGGCCCTGGCACCACCAGGATTGGCAATGCCATCCTGACCAAAAGGGGTAAAATAAGTGTAACAAAAAAGTTGTCAGTGGCTGAGAGAGTTCACATAGAGTCTAGAGGCTGCTCTGGAGGTTGCTTTTATGAAAGTTTCAGCTAGACATTGCTACCAATCATGGTTTGCCAAACCCCAACCAAAACCATTCCTGTCAACCCTGAAGAACACCAAGAGCTTTATCTGAGATTTCACAAAGTTTCCATGCACTGTAATAAGTTTCCAGAAACCTACAACCTACAGATGGTTTCCTAGGCCAGATAAGTTCTGAAACCCTGAGGAGCCAGCATCTCCAGAACAGCAACTAGTTCTATTCCCTGTCCCACAGTATCAACAGCCCCTTCCAACTTGAACAAGTTAGAATGAGCAAAGCCCAAATAACCTTAAAGATTTGGAGAAAGATCAAAAGAGAAGGTACAGTTATACAGAGAAGGTAAGGTTTGACAAATGAGTGTGATTCTGAAGTATTATATTGATATTTCCTTTAGTCTCCAATGTCTTGGAGCAACTAGAAGTGAAAACCTAAAATCGTGGAATTGTAACCCACACCAAACTCTGAAATCTGTTCTACAACTAATTGTTGCAATGTGCTTTAAAATTTATTGCTTTTTAATGTTATTTTTCACACACACACACACACAAAAACAGTAAAGGGCAATGGGGAAAAGTGTGGACATATTAAACTCCCCACCTGGGAAATTCTTGATATTCTCACAAGTATTGGGGACTACCAATTTAATAAGCCAAATCCTCAATCTTGGGCCTTGCCAAGATCTTGTTCCTGCCAAGGAGAAGCTAAGCCTACTTATAATTATGCAAAAGAACCTCTTCTGTTGCTCAGATGTGGCCTCTCTCTCTCTAAGCCAACTCAGCAGGTTGAACTCACTGCCCTCCCCCCTACATGGGACATGATTCTCAGGGTTATAAATGTCCCTGGCAACATGCGACAGAACTCTTAGGATGAGCCAGGACCTGGAATCATGGGATTGAGAAAGTCTTCTTGACCAAAAGAGGGAAGAGAGAAATGAGACAAAAAAAGTTTCAGTGGCTGAGAGATTTCAAACAGAGCCAATAGCTTATCCTAGAGATAATTCTTATGCATTATATAGATACCCATTTTTAGTTTATGGTGTATTGGGGTGGCTAGAGGGAAGTAGCTGAAACTGCTGAACTGTATTCTAATATCCTTGATTTCTGAAGACAATTGTATAACTGTATAAATTTTATAATTTGACCATGTGGTTGTGAAAAAAAGGCAAATGCCCCCACATTGCCAGTCCCTCTTGCCTTTCTCACTTTTGTCTTTGCAACAGCACCAATGTGACCTCTCACACATGTACCTAATACATTTTTTGGCTACTTACTCTATGTTATGCTGTGCCCTGAATCCTTTCTCATGGCATGGAAGCTGAATCCAGCAACAGTTGTTTTTCAGATTTTCCTCAATAAACACATAGGAAAAATAATAGTGCTTATTAATTACAGTTGTTATAAAGATTAAATGAGTTAATATTTCTATGACACACAGTAAAAGCACAATAAGCATTTGTTTAAATAAATACCCAATATACAAAAAGCACAATCCTTTATCTTCCAAAGGACCTGCACCAAAGCATAATGGCAATGAAAGGGGTTTCTCAGAAGGGCTTCTGGCAGCTTCATATTGACCTACGAGAATATCCCTGACAATCTTAGCAAATTAAAGTATGCAAGAGCTTAAAAATTATATAAGATAATTCATTTAAAATAATTCTTAAAGAATTTTACACATTTGCAGCATAACTAATCAGGACTTTTATAATCTAATTTGAGAGCAGCCTTTCTTGTTCATCGCAGACACAGGACAAGTTCAAGGCTGTAGGCTTCTGGAAGTTCCTATGGCCCCTTGTTATTAAGCTATGGGGACTTCTCTATCAGTTGTTAAAATGTGTGTTCCATTACAGGGCTACCCAAGTGTGACAGGGATGGCTCCTTTTCCCTGTGTGCTTCTGCTAGTGGAATGCAAACTGTTCACCCTAAAAACCCAGGAACAATCTTTGAGAAAGTCATTGGAAGTCAGTCTTGATAGGTGACCAATGGATGATGATGCTGCATCATGAGTAATGAGGTAACCAACATTAAATAAAGGTGTTTGGAATAAATTTTGCCCCGAATATTCATTGACGTCCCTACTCCCAGTACCTGTGAGTGTGAACTTACTTTGAAATAGTCTTTGCAGATGAAATTAGTTGTTAAATGAGGTCATACTGAAGTAGGGTGTGCCTTTAATTCAATATGATTGGTGTCCTTATAAGTAGGGGAGAAGAGACAAAGATAGACTACAGAGATGCCATGAATGTAAATTCTATTTATATAACAAAGGGAGAATGTCACATGACAATTGAAACAGAGCTTGAAGCCCAAGGATTGCTGGCCATTGTCAGAAGCCAACAGAGAGGCATGGAATGTATTATCCCTGACAGACTTCAGAGGGAACAAACCCCTATTGACTCCTTGATTTGGGACATCTAAGCTCTAGGACTTTGAGACAATACATTTCTGTTGTTTTAAGCCTCCTAGTTCCTGGTACCTTATCACAGCATCTCTAAGAAATGAAGACAAGTGGTATTAGGAAACTGCAGGGGCAAGAATAACTATTTTGTTTCAATCCAAAGATCCACGGTGTTATAATGAAAATATTGCTGCTTCCTTCTTACCATGGGAGATACAAAATCAGCCATGATGGAGCAGTTGACAATAAACTATGAAATGATGGTTCCTGGATCTGTACATGAGGAGATGGTGCCTGAACACCAGAAGAGCCTTCACAGGTGTTGATGGGTAAGCAAGTACCTCCTTTCTTTCCATTATTCCATATCTTCACTGATAAATCATTGTGCTCTACAAGGCCCATGAACTTTATAATATATATTAAATAAAGTTGTTTATGTAAACAGGGGACCCACAAAAATATTTTCTCAGGGCTTATACATTTTGAGGCCTGCCCTGGTTACGAGTGCTGGCTTTGGAACTAGAATTCATTTGTTCCAATCCTGGCTCCCCTATTCACCACTGTGTACTCTTGAGCAAGTTATATGGTCTCTCTTCTTTTCAGTTTCCACATGTAAAAACTGGGGATGATGCATCATATGTTGTTGTAAGGATTAAATAAATTAATTTATGTAAAGCCAGTGCCTGGTCCATAATAGGAGCTCAAAAATACTATTATTTTTATCATCTTTGACTATTTCCTTAAGATAAATTTCTAGAGGCAGAACTGCCAGTCCAAAGTCTATGAATATTCCTGAGATTTTTTTATGGTATTGTGAAACTGCTTTCCTGAAAGTTTGGTAATAGCATTAAAAAAACAATTTTTATTTATTAATTTTTAAAAAATATAACAACAAACAAACACAAACATTATTAACATATGATCATTCCATTCTACATATATAATCAGTAATTCACAATATCATCACATAGTTGCATATTGATTATCATGATCATTTCTTAGAACATTTGCATCGATTTAGAAAAAGAAATAAAAAGAAAACAAAAAAATTCATACATACTATACCCCTTACCCCTTCCTTTCATTGATCACTAGCATTTCAACCTACTAAATTTATTTTAACATTTGTTCCCCCTATTATTTATTTTTGTTCCATATGTTTTACTCATCTGTTGATAGGGTAGATAAAAGGAACAACAGATGCAAGGTGTCACTATCACACATTGAGAAAGCTATATCATTATACAATCATCATTGAGAAACATGACTACTGGAACACAGCTCTACATTTTCAGGCAGTTCCCTCCAGCCTCTCCATTACATCTTGACTAACAAGGTGATATCCATTTAATGCATAAGAATAACCTCCAGGATAACCTTTTGACTCTGTTTGGAATCTCTCAGCCATTGACACTTTATTTTGTCTCATTTCACTCTTCCCCCTTTTGGTTGAGAAGGTTTTCTCAATCCCTTGATGCTGAATCCCACCTCATTCTAGGATTTCTGTCCCACATTGCCAGGAAGGTCCACACCCCTGGGAGTCATGTCCCATGTAGGGAGGGGGAGGGTGGTGAGTTTGCTTGTTGTATTGGCTGGAAGAGAGAGGCCATGTCTGAGCAACAAAAGAGGTTTTCTTGGAGGTGACTCTTAGGCCTAATTTTAAGTAGGCTTAACGTATTCTTTGCAGGGTTAAGTTTCATATAAACAAACTCCAGAATTGGGGGCTCAGCCTATTGCTTTGGTTGTCCCCACTGCTTATGAGAATATCAAGAATTCTCCACTTTGGGAAATTGAATTCTCCGTCTTTCTCACCATTCCCATAAGGGGACTTCAGGACATTCTCAGAAAACTACATATAGACTTCCCCTGGAGGAACTAGAAATAGCAAAAATTAGAAAATAAATAAATGAAATTGAGAAAAAAATAGAATCAATAAAATAAATAAAATAAAACTTGGTTCTTTGAGAAGAGCAACAAAATTGGCAAACCCTTAGCTAGACTGACAAAAATGCAAAAAAATGCAAAAAATAAAGTCAGAAATGAGAGAGGGAACAATACTACTGATTGCATGGAAATAAAAAGATCATAAGAGGATCCTAGAAACAATTGTATGCCAACAACATAGACAACTTATACGAAATGGAAAAATTCCAGAAATACATAAAAAACTCACTCTGAGTCCAGAAGAAATAGAAGATAACAATAAGCCAATCACAGGTAAAACGATTGAAATACCCTCAAAAAACTCTGAATAAAGAAAAGATCAGGACTGGATATCTTCACAGGTGAATTCTACCAATTTCTCCAAGAAGAGTTAATACCAATCCTACTCAAACTCTTCAAAAAAAAAAAAAGAAGAGGGAACACTACCTAACTCATTCTATGAAGTCGACATTATCCTAATACCAACACCAGAGAAAGATATTACAAGAAAGGAAAATTACAGAGCAATATCTCTAATGAATATATGCAAGAAATTTCAACAAAATACATGTAAGTTGAATCTGACTGCACGTTAAAAGAATTATACACCATGATCAGGTGGGTTTCATTGCAAGTATGCAAGGGCAGTTCAACACAAGAAAAACAAATAATGTAATACACCACATTAACATATCAAAGGATAAGAACCACAGGATCATCTTGATTGATGCAGAAACAGCATTTGATGAAATCCAGCATCTCTTCTTGATAAAAAGTACTTCAAAATATAGGAATGGAGTGGTGCAATGGTAGCTCAGTGGCAGAATTCTCACCTGCCAGGCTGGAAACCTGGGTTCGATTCCCAGTGCCTGCCCATGTGAAAGAAAAAAAAAAAAAAGGAATGGAAGTAAACTTTCTCAATGATAAAAGGGAGATATGAAAAACACATAGCTAACATCATGCTCAAATGTGAAAGTCTGAAAGCTTTCCCTCTGAGATCAGGATGTCCACTGTCACCACTGTTATTCAATATTGTACTAGAAATTGTAGCTTGAACAATCAGGAAGGAAAAAGAAATAAATGGCATCCAAATCAGCGAGGAAGAAGTGAAACTTTCACCATTTGCACATGCCTGATCCTATACAATGAAAGTCCTGTAAAATCTACAATAAAACTACTAGACCTAATAAATGAGGTAACACCCTGACATGACATAAGATTAATATGCAAAAATCAGTAGTGTTCCTATACACTAATAATGAACTATCTGAGGAGGAAATCAGGAAAAAATTCCATTTACAATAGCAACTAAAAGAATCAAATAACTGGGAATTAATTTAATCAAGGATGTAAAGGACCTGTATTCAGAATACTACAAAACATTCTGAAAAGAAATCAAAGAAGACCTAAATAAATGGAAGGACATTCTGTGTTCATGGATTATGAGAATAAAAATTGTTATGATGTCAATACTACACAAACTGATGTACAGATTCAATGCAATCCTTATCCAAATTCCAGCAGCCTACTTTGCAGAATTGTAAAAGCAAATTACCACATTTATTTGGAAGGTTAGAAGGCCCTGAATAGCCAAAAACCTCCTTAAAAGGAAAAAAGTTATTGGAAGACTCTCACTTCCTGACCTTAAGGCATATTATAAAGCCACAGTGGTAAAAAAGAGCATGATATTGCATAAAGATAGACATGTAGAACAAAGGAATCAATTTGAGAGTTCAGAAATAGATCCACATATGTATAGTCACTTGAGTTTTGACAAGGCTGCCATGTCTAGCCAACTCTTCAACAAATTGTGCTGAGAGAATTAGACAGTCACATAAAAAAGAATATAAGAGAACTTCTAATTTATACCTGTTACAAAAAATTAGCTCAAGGTGGATCAAAGACCTAAATATAAAAGCCAGGACCATAAAACTCCTAGAAGAAAATGCAAGGAAGCATCTCCAAGATCTTGTGGAAGAGATGGTTTCTTAGACCTTCTATCTGAAGTATAAGCAATGAAAGAAAAAATAGACAAACAGAATGTCCTCAAAATTTAATAATTCTGTCCTTTGGAGGACTTTGTAAAAAAGGTGAAAAGATGGCCTACTCAATGAGAGAAAATATTTGGAAACCACATGTCTGATAACAGCTTAATATCCAGAATATATAAAGAAAGCCCACAACTCAACAATTAAAAAGCAAACAACCCAATTTAAAAGTGGTCAAAAGATTTGAATAGATATTTTTCCAAAAAGGAAATACAAATGATTCAAAAGCACATGAAAATATGTGCATCTTCACTAGCTATCAAGGGAAAGCAAAGCAAAACCACAATGAGATGTCATTTCACACCTACTGGAATGGCTGCTAGTAAGCAAACAGGAATCTGCAAATGCTGGAAATGATATAGAGAAACTGGGACACTTATTCACTGCTGGTGGGAATGTAAAGTTGTACCACCACTGTGGAAGATGATTAGGTCATTCTCAGAAAACTATATGACTTGCCTTACGATCTGGTTATCACACTACTTAGTATATATTCGGATGATCTGAAAGCAGAGATACAAGGAGACAGATGCATTGTGTACCCCAGAAAAGCCAGGTCTTCTAATCCTGCATTCAATATTGAAGGGTGGAAACCTCCGATTAGATTATTTCCATGGAGATTTATGCACTCAGTTGAGGGTGTGGCCTGTGGTTAGATTACTTCATGGAGATGTGACTCACCCAATTGTTGATGTGGCATTTTCTTTAGATGGAGATGTGACTCTGCCCATTCAAAGTGGAGTCTTGTTTAGTTTACTGGAGTCCTTTAAAAGGGGACACATTTTGGAGAAAACATGGCTGCTTCAGAGCTGACAGAGACATGGATGTGTAGAGATGCTTGGAGTGCTGACAGAGAAAACAGATGCCTCGACAGAGACGTTTGAAATCTAACAGACCTTGCCAT
>PVIY010052005.1:0-15411 GCA_004026745.1 Myrmecophaga tridactyla | reverse complement strand
ATATCTACTTAATGCATAAGAATAACCTCCAGGATAACCTCTCGACTCTGTTTGGAATCTCTCAGCCATTGACACTTAGTCTCATTTCACTCTTCCCCCTTTGGTCGAGAAGTTTCTCTCAATCCCTTGATGTTAATTCTCAGCTCATTCTAGGGTTTTTTTCAGTCCCTTGATGCTGAATCTCAGCTCATTCCAGGATTTCTGTCCCACGTTGCCAGGAAGGTCCACACCCCTGGGAGTCATGTCCCACGCAGAGAGGGGGAGGGTGGTGAGACTGCTCATCATGTTGGCTGGAGAGAGGCCACATCTGAGCAACAAAAGAGGCCCTCCTGGGGGTGACTCTTAGGCCTAAATTTTAAGTAGACTTGACGTATCCTTTGTGGGGTTAAGTTTCATATGAACAAACCCCAAGACTGGGGGCTCAGCCTATAGCTTTGGTTGTCCACTCTGCTTGTGAGAATATCAAGAATTCAACTTGGCAAAGTTGAATTTCTCCCCATTCTCACCATTCCCTGAAGGGGGCTTGCAAATACTTTTCCAGCCACTGATCAAATCATTCTGGGATTCATCGGGGCATCACTCTGGACAAACCAGCAAAATTTCATGTAGCTACCTGAGATTCCAAGTACTTATGACATTTAATCAAACTATCTACATGGGTTATATTAGGAAATGCTCTAGTCAAAATATAAATTTTGTGACAAATAAACATTTTAAGCTTTAGTCTCACACCTAAGGTGATATTTTAAAGTATTAATTATCATCTATTTTCAGCACCTTGCAATAATGACAATCCTTTGTTCTTCCTCATGCAAAAGCATTTTTAAAATTTGTACATTGTGCATTTCACTATTATTATACACTCGAGGCATTCTGGATTATACCATCTCGATCTTTAACATCTGTCTTTCTTTCTGATTTCATTTATGTCCCCAGCCCTCCTCCCTCTGTCATTTTCACATGCAGCTTCATTCAGTGTTTTAACATAATTACATTACAGTTAGGTAGTATTGTGCTCATTGTGGTTTTGATTTTCATTTCCCTAATAGCCAATGAAGTTGAGCATCTTTTCATGTACATTTTGGCCATTTGTATTTCCTCTTCTGAGAAGTGTCTGTTCATGTCTTTTGCCTATTTTTTTAATTGGGTTGTTTGTCTTTTTTTTTGTTGAAGAATCTTCTTATATATTCTAGATACTAAACCCTTATTTGATATGTGGTTTCCAGATATTGTCTCCCATTGCATAGGCTCCCTTTTTACTTTCCTGGCAAAGTTATTTGATGCGCAAAAGTGTTTAATTTTGAGGAGATTCCATTTATCTATTTCTTTTTAAATGCTTATGCATTGAGTGTAAGGTCTAGGAAACTGCCTCCTATTACAAGATTTATGAAATATTTCCCTATATTTCCTTCTAAAAGTTTTATGGTCTTAGCTCTGATGTTTAGGTCTTTGATCCATTTTGAATTAATTTTTGTAGAGTGTGATATATGGATCATGTCTCATTTTTTTACATATGGATATTCAGTTCTCCAAACACCATTTATTGAAGAGGATGCCCTATCCCAGTTGGGTTGACTTCATTGCCTTATCAAAGATCAATTGCCTATAGATGAGAGCATCTATTTCTGAACACTCAATTTGATTGCATTGGCCAGTATATCTATCTTTTGTTTTTTCCTTTTTGTATGCTTTGTGGTGGGTCTCCATTACATCTTGACTAACAAGGTGATATCTATTTAATGCGTAAGAATAACCTCCAGGATAACCTCTCTACTCTGTTTGAAATCTCTCGGCCATTGACACTTTATTTTGTCTCATTTCACTCTTCCCCCTTTTGGTCGAGAAGGTTTCCTCAATCCCTTGATGCTGAGTCTCAGCTCATTCTAGGATTTCATGTTGCCAGGAAGGTCCACATCCCTGGGAGTCATGTCCCACGTAGACAGAGGGAGGGCAGTGAATTTACTTGTTGTATTGGCTGGAGAGAAAGGGCCACATCTGATCAACAAAAGAGGTTCTCTTGGGTGACTCTTAAGCTTAATTTTAAGTAGGCTTGACCTATCCTTTGTGGGGTTAAGTTTCATATGAACAAACAACAAGATTGGGGGCTCAGCCTATTGCTTTTGTTGTCCCCACTGCTTGTGAGAATATCAAGAATTCACCTTGGGGAAGTTGAATTTTCCCCCTTTCTCACCATTACCCCAAGGAGACTTTGAAAATACTTTTTTATTCACTGTTCAAATCACTCTAGGATTTATTGGGGCATCACTCTGGACAAACCCACAAAATCTCATATCCTACTCAAGATTCCATGTACTTATGGTGTTCAATTAAGCTGAAATGCACCAGTCAAAATATAAATTTTGTACCAAATAAACATTTTTGCTTTAGTCTCACACATAAGTTAAAATTTTAAAACATGAATTACCATCTATTTTCAACACCCTGCAGTAATGACATTTCTTTGTTCTTCCTTATGCAAAAACATTTTTTAAATTTCTACATTTAGTCACTATCATTATACATTCTAGGCATTCCTAGATTATACCATCTCAGTCTTTATCGTCTGTCTTTCTTTCTGATTTCATTTGTGCGCCCAGCCGTCCTCCCTCTATCATTCTCACATTCAGCTTCATTCAGTGTTTTAACATAATTGTATTACAGTTAGGTAGTATTGTGCTGTCCATTTCTGAGTTTTTACAATCAGTCCTGTTGCACAATCTGTATCCCTTCAGCTCCAGTTACCCAATATCTCACCCTATTTCTGTCTCCTGATGGTCTCTGTTACCAGTGAAATTCTCCAAGTTTATTCACTAATGTCACTTCATATCAGTGAGACCATACAGTATTTGTCATTTTGTTTCTGGCTAATCTCACTCAGCATAATGTCCTTAAGGTCCATCCATGTTGTTACATACTTCATAACTGTATTCTGTCTTACAGCTGAATAATATTCCATCATATGTATACCAGAGTTTGTTTAGCCACTTGTCTGTTGATGGACATTTTGGCTGTTTCCATCTCTTCGCAATTGTAAATAATGCTGCTATAAACATTGGTATGCAAATGTCCGTTTGTGTCCTTGCCCTCATGTTCTCTGAGTAGATACCTAAAAATGGTATTTCCAGGTCATATGGCAATTCTCTATTTAGCTTCCTGAGGAACTGCCAAACTGTCTTCTACAGCAGCTGTACCATTTGACATTCCCACCAACAGTGGATAAGTATGCCTTTTTCTCCACATCCTCTCCAACACTTGTCATTTTCTGTTTTATTGATAATGGCCATTCTGGTGGGTGTGAGATGATAGCTCATTGTGGTTTTGATTTGCATTTCTCTAATGGCCAGGGACGTTGAGCATCTTTTCATGTGCCTTTTGGCCATTTGTATTTCCTCTTCTGAGAAGGGTCTGTTCAGGTCTTTTGCCCATTTTGTAATTGGGCTGTCTTTTTGTTGTTGAGTTGAATAATCTCTTTATATATTCTGGATACTAGACCTTTATCTGATATATCGTTTCCAAATATTGTCTCCCATTGTGTAGGCTGTCTTTTTACTTTCTTGATGAAGTTCTTTGAGGTGCAAAAGTGTTTAATTTTGAGGAGTTCCCATTTATTTCTTTCTTCAATGCTCATGCTTTGGGTATAAGTTCTAGGAAACTGTCTCCTAGTATAAGATTTATAAGATATTTCCCTACATTTTCTTCTAGCAATTTTATGGTCTTAGATCTAATGTTTAGGTCTTTGATCCATTTTTAGTTAACTGTGAGATATGGATCCTCTTTCATTCTTTTGCATGTGGATATCCAGTTCTCTAGGCACCATTTATTGAAGAGACTGTTCTGTCCCAGGTGATTTGGCTTGACTGCCTTACCAAAGATCAATTGTCCACAGATGAGAGGGTCTATATCTGAGCACTCTATTTTTTTATTCCATTGGTCAGTATATCTATCTTTATGCCAGTACCATGCTGTTTTGACCACTGTAGCGTTGTAATACGCCTTAAAGTCAGGTAGTGTGAGACCTCTGACTTCATTTTCTTTCTCAGGATACTTTTACCTATTTGGGGCACCCTGCCCTTCCATATAAATTTGGTTATTGGTTTTTCTATTTCTGAAAAGTAAGTTTTTGGGATTTTAATTGGTATTGCATTGAATCTGTAAATCAATTTAGGTAGAATTGGCATCTTAACTATATTTAGTCTTCCAATCCATGAACAAGGTATGCCCTTTCATCTGTTTAGGTCTTCTGTGATTTCTTTTAACAATGTCTTGTAGTTTTCCTTGTATAGGTCTTTTGTTTCTTTAGTTAAATTTATTCCTAAATATTTTATTCTTTTGGTTTCAGTTGTAAATGGAATTTTTTTCTTGATTTCCCCCTCAGATTGTTCACTACTAGTGTATAGAAACACTACAGATTTTTTCTTAAATAGAGGAAAAATTTATTCAGCTAGAAATGAGAAGGCTGTCAATATGGTATGACACAAAAAAGCAAATGAATATAAAAGTAGGCATTAACAGAAGTGAAGGACAAAAAAGGTGTAAACTTACAAAGGCTAAATAACAAAATGGCAGAAGAAAGTGCTATATTTTCAGTAGTGGCTTTTTAAAAAAATTTATTTATTTTTTATTTATAATAAATAACCACATACAAGTGCAACCATTCTTATCATATGATCATTCTGTTCTTGTTATATACTCAAGAACTCACATTGTCATCACATAGTTGTTTATTCATCATCATGATCATTTCTTAAAACCTGCATCAATTCAGAAAAAAGCAATAAAAGAAGACAGAAAAAAGTTCATACATACTATACCCCTTACCCCTCCCCTTCACTGATCACCAACATTTCAATCTACTAAATTTATTTTAACATTTGTTCCCCCTATTATTTATTTTTAAGCCATATGTTTTGCTTGTCCATCGGTAAGGTAGACAAAGGAGCATCAGACACAAGGCTCTCATAACCACACAGTCACACTGTGACAGTTATATTGTCATACATGTATCTTCAAGAAACATGGCCACCAGAGCACAGCTCCACATTTTCAGGCAGTTCCCTCCAGCTTCTCCATTACATCTTGACTGACAGGGTGATATCTTTTTAATGCGTAAGAATAACCTCCAGGATAACCTCTCTACTCTGTTTGGAATCTCTCAGCTATTGACACTTTTTGTCTCTTTCACTCTTCTCCCTTTTTGTCGAGAAAATTTTCTCAATCCCTTGATGCTGAATTCCAGCTCATTCTAGGATTTATGTCCCACGTTGCCAGGAAGGTCCACACCCCTGGGAGTCATGTCCCACATAGAGAGGGGGAGGGCAGTGAGTTTGCTTGCTGTGTTGGCTGAGAGAGAGAGAGGCCACATCAAAGATTTTTGAGTGTTGATCTTGTAACCTGCCACTTTGCTGTACTCATTTATTAGCTCTAGTAGTTTTGCTGTGGATTTTTCAGGGTGAAGCAACTCATTTTTACAATGTCGTTACTTGTACATTTGTTTGTAGTTTGCCTGAACATTTAAATACAATTGAAATGAGTGTAGCAAAAATAATGAAACCAGGTAACTTCACACATAATGGAATGTAAACCATTTCTGTCCTTCTCTAGATACTCTAGATTCTCTAGAAGGAACACTTCTGCAGTTGTAGTCAATGGGGTGCCCAATGAGATTGTGTGTTCCACAGAAACACATAGTACAACATGTAAGACCCATGGGATATCTATTTCTACCATAACCTTGAAAGTTCTCCAACCTTAAAGTACCCATAATACCTACACTTGTGACTGCAACTAATTATCCCTTCTCTCCCTGACCAGGACAAAGAAATATATCATAAGCAGTTTTCTTTGTTTAGATATGGAAGAATTGTTTTTTTCATCTCATAGTTGTATATTTATCACCATGATTATTTTTAGAAAATTGCATCACTCCAGAAAAATAAATAAAAAGATAGAAGAAAACACCATGCATCCTGTAGTCCTTTTCCCCTCCCTCTCATTGACCACTAATATTGCAATATATTCAATTTTTTTTTGCCCCGACACCCCATCATTTATCTACTTTTTTGTCCTTTGTTTTTTACTCCTCTCTCCATACCCTGGATAAAGGGAGCATCAGACACAGCGTTTTGACAATCACACATTCACATTGTAAAAGCTTGTCGTTGTATAATCACCCTTATGAATCAAGACTACTGGAATACAGTTCAGCAGTTTCAGGTACATCCCTCTAGCAGCTTGAATACACCATAAACTAAAAATGAATGTCTTTGTAATGCATAAGAATAACCTCCAGAACAACCTTACAACTCTGTTTGCAATCTTTCAGCCACTGAAACTTTATTTTGTCTCATTTCTCTCTTTCCTATTTTGGTCAAAAAACTTTCTCAATCCCATTATGCCAGGTCCCAGCTTATCCCTGAGACTTATGTCCCATGTAGGGGGTTTAGGGGAGGGCACTGAGTATACCTGCTGAGTTGGCTTAGAAAGAGTGGCCACAACTGAGCAACAAAAGAGGTTCTCTGGGGGTGATTCTTAGGAATAATTATAAATAGGCTTAGCTTCTCCTTTGCAAGAATAAGTTTCATGGGGTGAGCCGCAGGATTGAGAGCTCAGCCTATTGAATTGGTTGTCCCAATTGCTTGCTAGAATATCAGGAATTCCCCAGATGTGGAAGTTGAATATTTTCTCCTGTCTGCCCAGTCCCCCAAGGGCCTTTGCAAATGCTTTTTTATTCATTACCCAAATTACTCTGGAATACATTGGGGTATCGCACTAGCCTGTACAAGCCAACAAGGTCTCACCCCATTCCAGATTTCATGTAATTATGGTGCTAGAATAAACTGGTCAAATAAATAATGTGCTACCTGAAATATAAATTTTATACCAAATAAGCATCTCTTCCTTTGATCTCACACGGGAGTTGAAGTTTTAAAATATATGCCGTATCATCCTTTACCTTGTATTTTGATTTATCTTCATCCTGTCTAGATCACCTTCATTCATATCTCTAGTCAAAATCTGATCACTTTTCCAACTTTTTAACATGTGGGGAGCAGTTTTAATACTTGCCCTTGTGAAGCCACAATGTACCCAAAGTACTATGCCAAACATTTATAACTTATACAAAAAATTCATATCCCCATATTGGCCACCTTAAGATTGAGACAGATAACTCTCTAAATGTTAACTAATTCCCTAATATTAAACATAAAAATCACATAGGAAATCCAGAAATTCAATTGGAAATAATACAAACCTGTTGTAAATTATAAGCAAATAACTATTTGTGGGACAGCATGGATGATGAATGGTCTACTGTGTAAATTTTAGAATGAGGAAGACAAAAGTTAGAGGGCCAGCTTATTTTCCCGTTTTCTTGCTTCAGCTTCATCTCCTTGGGTATCTGATGTCCACAATGTCACGTTGTTTCTCAGTAATTACATTATTAGCATACTGTCTTTGTATGACTCCTCACTTAATGTATCAAGTTCAGCACTGGCTTCATCAAATGCTCTTTTGCAAAGAGATTTCTCTGGGGAGTTCAGAATCTCATAATAGAACACAAAAAAGTTAAGGGCTAGAGCCTTTCTGATGGAACACATTGGTTGCACTTTCTTTCTGCTGATTTCAAATGCTTCTTGGTATGCTTGTTGTACCTTATCCACAATCCCTTTCTTTCTTTCTTTTTTTTTTTTACCCCTTACCCCTCCCTTTCATTGATCACTAGCATTTCAATCTAAATTTATTTTAACATTTGTTCCCCCTATTATTTATTTATTTTTAAGCCATATGTTTTACTTGTCCATCGATAAGGTAGACAAAAGGAGCATCAGACACAAGGCTCTCATAACCACACAGTCACACTGTGACAGCTATATTGTCATACATGTATCTTCAAGAAACATGGCCACCGGAGCACAGCTCCACATTTTCAGGCAGTTCCCTCCAGCCTCTCCATTACTTCTTGACTAACAAGGTGATATCTATTTAATGCCTAAGAATAACCTCCAGGATTACCTCTCGACTCTATTTGGACTTTCTCAGCCATTGTCACTTTATTTTGTCTCATTTCACTCTTCCCCCTTTTGGTCGAGAAGGTTTTCTCAATCCCTTGATGCTGAGTCTCAACTCATTCTAGGATTTCACATTGCCAGGGAGGTCCACACCCCTGGGAGTCATGTCCCACATAGACAGGGGGAGGGCAGTGAGTTTGCTTGTTGTGTTTGCTGGAGACAGAGGCCACATCTGAGCAAGAAAAGAGGTTCTCTTGGGGGTGACTCTTAGGCCTAATTTTAAGTAGACTTGACCTATCCTTTGTGGGGTTGTTTCATATGAACAAACCCCAAGATTGGGGGCTCAGCCTATTGCTTTTGTTGTCCCCACTGCTTGTGAGAAAATCAAGAATTCACCTTGGGGAAGTTCAATTTTCCCACTTTCTCACCATTCCTCCAAAGGGACTCACAATCCCTTTCTTGTCATAACCAACAGCAACCTCAGTTAAGTAATGATAGTAGTCTCCTTTCATTTTGAAAGCAGACATGCTTTCTGATTGGGAGACATTGGGGATCAAGAATGTTTCCAAAAAAGACAGTATATCATTGTAAATATCTCTTAACTTAGTCTCAATTTTCCATCTGTATTCTTGAGCCATCTGATGTTTTTTCCTCAGCACCTTCATCTTTGGCTTATTACTTGAGATGACCCTCCAAGGTGACCTACGAGCTCCTGCAACATTTTTATAAGCAACTGAGAGAAGATTCCTCTCCTCTTTGGATAATTCAGCTCCTTACTTAGTTGCAGACTTCATGCAGGCTGATATGACATCATATTACTCACCCTGCTCAGCCAGTTTGGCTTCTGTACCTGGTCATTTTTATCCATAACTGAATGTTCTGTGTCTGGAGTAGGTGGCGCCAGACAGATGGGGCTTAGCAGACTGGATGGCGGCAGTGGTGAGGCCAGAGGTCATTTTAAAATTCTTTTCTGGTATGTCCAAAGTCTGGTCTTCATTGATGTTGTCTTGATTTTTATCTTGTTCCTTTGAGTGGGTCATCATTTCCTGTTTTTTTGTGTGTGTGTTATAATTTTTTGTTGCACACTGTAATTCTAATATTTTAAAGTGTTAACTCAGGGGTTTAGTCCATGAGCTGTCTGTTCCTTAAGTTTGTATGCATCTAGTGCTATAACAGAGATCTCCTTGAGTATAAAAAGCTAAAAAAACCATACTAATGCAAAAAAATACCCCTAAAAATCTCCTTTCACAGTCCTTGCAAATTGGCTACATGTTGGCTACTGCTCTCCTTAGGATTTCAGCCTTTCTATCAAGAAAATCAGCTTGAGCTGAAAGTGCATAGTCCTCTCTGTCTTTTCTGAGACTTTTTCTTGTCCTGGATATGTGTTCTTGGCCATAGGAATTTCCCGTGTAAAGGACGCTGAATGCTATCTCAGTTCCTTGTGAAATAGACTTTGCCCCACTCCAAGATGTTCTTTGTTTGTCTTGAAGTCGATAACCCTTTGCCTCAGGCTACTTTGATTTGAGTGTTTACTACACTGCTTTAGCTGTGTACCAGATGCCTCTGCCTATCAGGCAAGTCCCGAGAGAACAAACCAGCACTAAGTATCCTGGTTCAATCCTTCATGCTGCCACTGGATATATTGGTACCAACATATAGGCACCCTTGTATGTGTATAGGAGTTACTCTGCTCCCTCTGTGACAAGACCAGGGACCCACAATGGGAGTGCAGGCCAGTTCTGCATGCCCCAGGGAGGGGTGAAGAAGGGTCAGCAAGGTCTCCGTGAGCTTCCCCTACTGTTTTTTTTATTGAGATATCTGTATAGACCATAAAGTCCATCAAAATATATAATCAGTGACTCACAATATCATCACATAATTGTGTATTTATCATCATGATCATCTTTAGAATATTTTCATCACTCCAGAAAAAGAAATAAAAAGAAAAAACCCATATATCCCATACCCCTTAGCCCTCTCTCTCATTGACCATTAGTACTGTAATAGACCCAATTTTTTTTATCCCCTTATGTACCCCTATTATTTATTTATTGTCTTTATTTTTTTTACTCATCTGTCCATACCCTGGATAAAGGGAGCATCAGACATACCATTTTCACAATGTAAAAGCTATATATTTATACAATCATCTTCAACAATCAAGGCTATGGAACACAGTTCAACAGTTTCAGGTACTTCCCTCTAGCCACTCCAATATACCATAAACTAAAAAGGGATATCTATATAATGCATAAGAATAACGTCCAGGACAATCTCTCAACTCTGAAATCTCTCAGTCACTGAATCTTGGGAGACATATCCCACACTGGGGGAGGGCAGTGAGTTCATCTGCTGAGTTGGCAGGAGAGAGGCCACATCTGAGCAACAAAAGAGGTTCTCTTGGGGTGACTTTAGGCATAATTATAAGTAGTCTTAGCTTCTCCTTTGCATGAGTAAGTTTCATAGGGGCGAGCCCAGGGTCTAGAGCTCAGCCTATTCAATTGGTTGTCCCCGCTGTCCCCTACTGTTTTTCTTTTTTGAAAATTGACCCATTTTTAATTAGTTTAAAACAAAAGACAGCATGATACAACATCAGTTTTCCTTTACCATCTTTAATTCAGTTATATCCAAACATTCTAGGACCAACAGATAACTCCTTGCCCAGGAGCAAGGAATTAAAATAAGATGCTGAAGACACACAAAGTGGATGAATGTTGGCGATCAAATTTCTGGGTGTTAAATCACAACTCTTCCATCCAAACACTCTCCAACATTTTGTTTCAGTTTGTTGAAGTGTTTCACAGGAAGTTCTTTAAAATAATTTCATTCTGGACACCAAGCTTCTATGATGATATGCAGCTCCATGGAATTTGTGTTTCCATCTGACTGACAGGAATAAAAAGTAATTTTGTCTTTTTGTTGGCATAGAGAAGCAAAGCTATTAGCCAGATTCCTTTAGTATGAAATGAGGAAAAGAGAGGAAAAAAAGATCTGTGCTGTGCTGGGTGCTGGTTTCTATTTGTCTTTCCAAGAATGTGACTTCAGAAGAGTTCAGTCACACTCATGCCATTACAATGATTAGAATTAGTAAATTTTTGTTTTTTTAAGATGATGAAAAGGAAAATACCCAATGGACATAAATATGGTCAAAAGTTTTTTTAACCGCAGGTCAATTTTTTTTCCAAAATAGATAAACAAAATTACAAAATGAGATGGTAACTCTGTTGGACATTCCAATTCATCCAGTCACTTGTCCCTCATATAGAAAAGGAGAGCAGGCATTAGGTTTTATTAATAATGTTATAGTAGTAACCAGATGTGTTAATGGCAGCTTATTTGAGGCCCATCAGCCCTTTGAATACATGTAGGAAAGCATGGCTGTAGTTCTTTGACTTCCCACATCAGAGTGCATTCAGCTACCATGAAAACTTAAAAAGGAAGAAAAATATATTTATTTGAAGATTCATTTACTGGAAAATGAGAGCACCTTTTCTTCTGTAGAGCCCAAGTGTGGTAATAATGTGCTTGGGGCTGATGTGTTTCCTGGCATGAGCGCCCAACCTCTGCGGGTCCTCAGAGAGTAGATTGGTCCTGGAGCCCTCATGAAAGAAGGGGGTGGTCCCATTGAGTGTAACACATGTGGCCCCAAACCTGGGGGTGGGGGTGGAGCAATACCAGGGCATGGTGGGAGGGCAGTGTTCACCAAGTGGAGGACCGCTTGGGGGAAGGTTGACGTAGTGAGCAGAGCTTCTTCTGCTGCTTCAGGAGGAGGAGGAAGAACTCTGGGCAACCCTGGAACAGGCTGTAGCTTGATTACAGAGTCTGTGGTTCTGTCCTTCTCTTTTTCTTTTCCTCTGGCTGCTTGTTATCTTTCCCATTTCATGTTGAACCTGTGGCCATTGACAGTCAACTTATTAAAAGATTTTTTGGCTGCCCCTTCAGCAGCTTGCCTTGTGGCAACTGGATAAAAGCACACTGCTGTCTCTGCACAGCAGTTATTTTCCACATCTCTCCAAAGCTGTAGAAATGATTTCTTAGATCTGTCTCAGTAATGGTATTTCCCCTGCCACCGACATATAGTGTGGTAATGGTCTTGTTCTCTGGTGGATCCAGACAAGGCATTGTTAAATCCTGTTTTAGAAGCTTATCTGCCATAGGATCATTGATTCCATAATATTGGTCTTTGATATTCTGATCAGCAAGGGGGTCATCTGGATCTGTCCACTCTTCATGTCTGTATGGACACTCCTCTCCTCTCTTATATTCTCCTTTCACCCAGAAGGAGCAAATGTGGGATTGATTCCATTAGCAGGGTGTGGTCTGGGCTAGTTTGAGTAGCATGTCATTGGTGGATGAGGCTTTCCCCAGCATACTAACTGGCCATGTCCCATCAGATCAGAGTTAGAAATCTCTCGCTCCATATTCTGAGTGTAGTACTCTTTGTTGACATCTGACTTTGGCATAGCATCCTTAAAAGATTATCTACATCATGAACCTGGATGGGCAGGCCATATTCTAGGTCCAAGAGGCAGGTCTGGCAGGCATTCTTCAATTTACTGCAGGTTTGGCAGACTTTGGTCTTCTTGAAATACACGCAAACCCCAGAGCACCAGGAAAACACTGTAAATGGCTTGGCACAGATGCTGCATTCTTTCCAGTACTTTTTTTTGGTCATTCAGATATACAGGTTTTCTCCAAAACATTTCTGACACAGTATGGGGAAGTCCACATACTCTGAGTTCTGCCTGTTATAAGTATTGGATCCCAGAGAGATCGCCATCTTGAGAGTGTCAGGAGGTAGCGGTGGCTTTCTATTTGGAAGAGACGACTGCCACAATCCCATCAGGCCCTGAGACTCCTCACTACTGTTGTTTTTTTTTTAATTTTTTAAAATTGTATAGTATAACATATATACAAAGCAAAGAAATAAAAGAGGAATCGTTTTCAAAGCACTCTTCAAAAAGTGGTTACAGGAAAGATCCCAGAGTTTGTCATGGGCTACAATAAAATCCTCTCATATTTTTCCTTATAGCTGCTCTAGAATATAGGAAGCTAGAGGGCTTAAATACTTTTTTTTTATCATCACAATTGACTTTTTTTCTCCTTTTTTTAAATGAATAATAACATATAAACAAAAAAGTTATAAATTTCAAAGCACAGCACCACAATTAGTTGTAGAATATATTTCAGACTTTGAGATGGGTTATAATTTCACAATTTTAGTTTTTACTTCTAGCTGCTCTAAAATACTGGAGACTAAAAGAGATCTCAATTTAATGATTCAGCATTCATATTCATTTGTTAAGTCCTATGTTCTGTGTATAATTCCACCATCACCTTTGATCTTTCCATACCTCTCTTTGGGGTTGTTTGGGCTATGGCAATTCGGAATTTTTGATATTGGAAGGGTCTGTCAGTAATGTGGGGTAGGGAGATGGAACTATCTGATGTTCTGGAGAGGCTGGGCTAGGTCCCAGGACTTATCTGGATCAGGGGCCCATCTGGAGGTTAGGTTTCTGGCAAGTTACTCTAGTGCCTGGAGCCCTTGTGGAATTTTATATATTGCCCTAGGTGTTCTTTAGGATTGGCTGGAATGGTCTTGGTTGGGGGTTGGCAGGTCATGATAGGTAGCAAGGTCTACCTGAAGCTTGCATAAGAGCAACCTTCAGAGTAGCCTCTCGACTCTATTTGAACTCTCTCTGCCCCTGATACTTTATTAATTACACTTCTTTTCCACCATTTGGTCAGGATATAATTGTTGATCCCATGGTGCCAGGTCTGGATTCATCCCCGGGATGAATGTTACCAGGGAGACTAATGTCCCATTACCAGGGAGACTTTCACCCCTCGATGTCATGTTCCATGTAGGGGGGTGGGCATGATTTCATTTGTAGAGTTGGGTTTAGAGAGACTGAGGCCACATCTGAGCAACAACAGAGGTCCTCCAGAAGTAACTATTAGGCATGTCTATAGGTAGTTTAAGCTCTGCTACCAACATAAGCTTC
Organism: Myrmecophaga tridactyla; assembly: GCA_004026745.1. Classification (NCBI taxonomy): domain Eukaryota; kingdom Metazoa; phylum Chordata; class Mammalia; order Pilosa; family Myrmecophagidae; genus Myrmecophaga; species Myrmecophaga tridactyla. The sequence goes on along the minus strand of PVIY010052005.1, from coordinate 1,397 downwards.
ACAAGAATAAGCCTCATGATCGAGGGCATGGCCTATTGATTTGGGTATCCCTAAAGTTTGACACAGTATCAGGGGATTCCCTGATGGTAAGGTTTAATAGTTCCATAGTCTTTCTCCTCTCCCTCAGGGGACTTTGCCAATACTTTTGATTATCTGCTTAATATACTCTAGGATATTTCCAGGCATTACAATAATCTATACAGGATTAAAGGGCTGCTTTCATGTTCTGTGCCTCCTATGTTTCAGTTGTTCAACTGAGCTATACAGATAGGTTGAATTAGATTATGCACTACAAGAAATTTCAGTTCCAGATCAAATAAACCTTTCTCATTGGTCTCAAAGAGTATGTATGGTTCTGAAATATAGATTCTGTCTTCCTTACCCCACCCCCACTACTTTTTTTAAGCTTGGTTTCTAAATTCGGCACTCAAGAAATTATTACATGTTTTAACTGTGTCTGGAGCTCTGTATAAAATGGCTCTGCCAGTTTTGATAGTTATTCAAGTATTCTATGGGAGAATAGAACCCTGGAGTATCATATTGCCATCTTGGTTGACAGGAAGTGATCCAGTTTCTTTTTAAAGGATCTTTTCACCTATTCTATTCTGTTCTCATCTTTGCCCATACTTCCATAGGTGCCCAGTTTTGTCAATTTTTGAGAATTAGAAGGCACGTTGTATGCAAAGCAAATCAGGTTGCTTCTTGGCTTACCTGACTCTGGTTTTTAGGATTCAACTTTCTCAAACTCTTTCTTTTACTAATAGTTATTCTTCTACTGTACAATCCCTCCTTATATATATATATATATATATATATATATGGTATATATTGCTATTATCTTGACTCTCATTCTCTTTGGAGTTGTGCTTTTTTTTTAATTTTTTATTAATTTAAAAAAATTACAAGAAACACAAACATTCCCAACACATACACTCAGCAGTTCACAATATCATCACATAGTTGCATATTCATCATCATGATCATTTCCCAGAACATTAGCATCAATTCAGAAAAAGAAATAAGAAGACAACAGAAAAATATAACAAACAGAAAAAAAAAAATTTATAGGCCATACCCCTTACTGATCCCTTTCATTGATCACTAGCATTTCAAACTAAATCTATTTTCACATTTGTTCCCCCTATTATTTATTTTTATTCCATATGTTCCTCTCATCTGTAGACAAGGTAGATAAAAGGAGCATCAGACACAAGGTTTTCACAATCACACAGTCACATTGTGAAAGCTATATCATTATTCAATCATCTTCAAGAAACAGGGGTACTGGAACACAGCTCCACATTTTCAGGCAGTTCCCTCCAGCCTCTCCATTACATCTTGAATAACAAGGTGATACCTACTTAATGCGTAAGAATAACCTCCAGGATAACCTCTCA
>PVIY010052004.1:0-15368 GCA_004026745.1 Myrmecophaga tridactyla | reverse complement strand
TGTCAGTTTTCTTTGTAGAACAAGAATATGTAAATAATCATAAAGGAGAAAAACACAAAATATATGAAAGATATACATATATTTCACAGAAGAGGTAACGCAGGTAGCCAATAAACAAGAAGAAATGTTTAACTCACCAATAACAAAAAAAAAAGTGCAACTCATGCCTACAGTAAGTTACAAATAAGATGTCATCACAATAGTGGCTTAAGACATCTCCCAGAAAAGCCACTCTTTAGAAACAACTAATAAAAGATCAAATCCCACATGCTTTGCTTGTAGAACACAATAGAGACTGAAGAAGACTCTGCAAATGCTGAATTAAAGAAATAAAAACACCAAAAAAAAAAGAAGCTAGGTGATCTGCAACTCTAAGCTGCCAGTCCAGACCCCTCCCTTTCACTGGCTCAGGTACCTCCCTCTCACTGACTCTTAAAATGTCACACAGCAATTTGGCTCAAGTACCTCTGCCAATGATGCAGACCAGAAAGCCACTCACAGCTGTGACTTAGAACTCCACTCATATACAGGATCCAAAGGCCACATAAGCCAGGGGAGACCCCAAGAAGTTGGTGAACACCACACATTGCAAAAGGACCCCTGAGAAAGAAAAGTGACCCACAGTAGAATTTTTGTCAAGAGGTGCACACACCCAACCTCGTCTCTAATTGCTGGAATGTCTAAACAAAAATTCTAACTCCATCTGGTTCCCGGAGTGAGATACTTTCATATGGAAGTTACTGGAAAAGAATAAAAGGGAAAACTGAACTATTATAAGACAAAATAAACATTCTATTATAAGACAAAATGTGCCCCAGTACTGAAAAGTGTAAGGAAAGGGGGACACTGAGTGAGAGAGAACAGTTAAAGAAATCACAGAAGTAGGGTAGAAAATACTACACACAAAAAATAACAGAACAGGTTAGGACTCCTGGAGAAGGAACAGAGCAAAGGAAGCCTTCATCTGGAAGTGAAACAATAGCACATAAAAGGTAAATATTAAAAGTTGCACCAAATATCCAGGGCAAAAAGCAAGTGCGAAAGAGCTGAGAAAATCTGAACAGTTAAACGTGAGTGGTTTTGAAGTTTCAGTGAAGTAGGACTAAGCATCAAAGAAAAACCTTAACACATAGCCAATATACAATAAAACACTAGGCAAGAGGAAGAAACTGACCTTCAGAATTAACATACCAAAATAACCAGATGACCAGATATCAGTAAAAACTTTCAAGCCATACTAAAAAACAGGAAGATATGGATCAGTCAGGGAACAAATTAAAACTACAGACTTTGAAACAATTAACCAAAGAAATTCAAACTAATCTCAAATCAATTCAAGGAGAGGAAGGAAAACATGGATAGAATCCATGGATAACTGATATGGATTAGAGTTAAAGGATATCATGAAAACTATATGTGTGCAAAAAGAAGAACTAGAAAATTTTTAAAATAACATAAGTTATGGGGATGGAAGGCATAATAATGGAGATTAAAAATACAGAAGGATTATAAAACAACATATTTGACCAGGCGAAAGAAAGAAACAGCAAGCTAGAGGGCAGGACCATTGAAATAATAGTCAAAAGAACAGATAGAAAAGAGAATAAAAGAAATGTGAGCAGTGTCTAAGAGATCTCTATGACAGCATGAAGTGTACCAACATATGCATCATGAGAGTCCCAGAAGAAGAGAAAAGAAAGAAGGCAGAAAGAATATTTGAGAAAATAATGGCTAAAATTTTCCCCAACTCTTATGAAAGACATAAATATATATGTCCAAGAAATGTAATGTACTCCAAAAAGGATAAATGCTAACAGACTAACTCCAAGACACATAGCAACCAGAATGTCAAATCCCAAAAATACAGAGAAAATTCCAAAAGCAGCAAGAGAAAAGCAATTCCTCAAATACAAGGGATCCCAATAAGACTGAATGACAATTTCTCATCAGAACCCCTGGAGGGTTGCAGAAAGATGGCAGATTGGGAGTTCCAAGACTCATTCCTTCCACCAAAACAACTAGTAAATAGGCAGGAATAGTCTGAAACATCTTTTTTGAAACTCTAGAAGTCAAGAGAACATCATACAGTATCCAGGAAAGAGCAGGAGGAAGAAACTAATAAATTATGGAAATGAACAGTATTTTATTTTCTCCATGTGGTGGCTACTGGTGCCCATCACTCATTTTCATGGTAGGCCACCTTGGGGTCCAGCCCTTGGCTACCTCACTGGTGATAGAAAGTGATGAAAAATCCTCTTCCCCAAGACCGGGGGGGGGGGCTTGGCCAATCACTCATCATGGCTTTTAGTAACTGAAATTAAATCACTGGAAACAACCTGGCTCTGAGGGAAGCCATCAGATCAACCTACCCTGGACAAAGTTGGTGGCAGCCAGTGTTTCAACCAGTCCTAGAGAAGGGTAGGAACAGTGGAGACAAATGATGCTACAGTTCCCCAGTGCTGTGGAGGGCTGCATTTGCTGGGCAGGCCAGGAAAGCTCAGTTTTGGGGAGCAGCTGGAAAAGATCTTAGTGCATTTTTTGATCCCCTCCCCAGGACACTTTGGAGCCATTCTGAGTCTCCTATGGAGGTTGTGGCCCTGTTTTGGCTGGGAAAGACAGACTTGGGGAAGTTCTCTCCTATGCACAACTTCTCCCTAAGTTTGCCCTCCAGGAAAGAGCCAATTGAGATAATGAAGGAAATGTAAGAACTAGACAGTCTGGGGAAATAGCCAGTCAGCTTCATGTTTGCATCCTGGGACACAATGGGGACAACAAAAGTCCTATAAACAGGAGAACTCCAACACAAGTAGCAAGTAAAAGCCCAGGCCAAAACAGAGACACAGAAAGACAGTGAAAACCCTGCACACTGCATTTGTCTTGGTAAGACCTCCCTGCCAGGAGGGCTAATGCTTAAGAAAATCTCTGTCTTAACACTAGCTGGCGACAAAATGAAGAAACAGGTATCTCAGGGGGAAAAATCCCAGTGTTAATATTTTAAATTATTTAAATGTACAGTGCACAAAGAAGAGTACAAGACAAAAAAAGAAACAGAAAATGATGGCTCATCCAAAAATAAGCTTTAAAAACTGATCTTAAAAATGCCCAAGGAGGGCGGGCCACAAGAATGCTTGCCTGCCATGCCAGAGGACCCAGGTTCAATTCCCAGTGCTTGCCCATGCAAAAAAAAAAAAAAAAAAAAAAAAAAAAAAAAAAAAAAAAAACCCAAGGAAATGAAGGAAAATAGAGAGAATGAACTAAAGTATATCAGGAAAAGTAATATGAGGTTCTTAGTAAAGAGGTAGAAATCTGAAGAAGGAACCCAATAGAACTATTGGACTTGAATAACACAATAACTGAAATGAAAAATAAATGCCCTAGAGGGTTTCAGGAGCAGATTAGAGCTAGCAGAAGAAAGAATCAGAGAACTCAAGGACAAGATAATTGAAGTGATTCAGGCTGAGGAGCAGACTAAAGGGTTATTAAAAATTGAAATAGCCTAAGACACCTACTGGGTCATCAGGCATATCAAGATATGCACTAGAGAAGTCCCAGAAAGAGACGAAAAAGAAAGGGGCAGAAGGAATACTCAAAAAAAAATAATGACAGAGAACTCCTAGAAATGAGAACACACTCAATAAGGTACAATGCAAAAAATCAAATAAATAAAAAAATAAGCATTAACAGGAGGTACAAAAAAAAGATATAAGACTTACAAAGGCTGAATAACAAATTGACAGAAAAATACTCCATCCTATCAGTAGTAACTTTAAATGCAAATAGATTAAACTCTCCAGTCAAAACACAGAGGTTGGCAGAATGGATTAAAAAGTATGACCCAGGGCGGCTGCTGTGGCTCAGCAGGCAGAGCTCCGACCTGCTGTGCTGGAGGTCTGGAGTTCGATCCCTGGTGCCTCCTGCCCATATGCAAATTAAAAAAAAAAGTATGCCCCAACTGTACAGTGTCTGCAAGAGACTCACCTTAAATTCAAATATACAAGCAGGCTGAGGATGGAAAGATGGAAAAATATATACCATGCAAATAATAACCAAAAGAGAGTTGGGATAGCTATACTAAAACCACAAATAAATACACTTCAAGTAAAAAAAGATACCAGGGAGAAAGATGTCATTATATACTGATAAAGGGGACAATTCAACAAGGAAATATAACAATTATAAATGTATATGCTATCTAACATCAGGGCCCCCAAAATATATGAAGAAAATATTGACAGATTTGAAGGGAGAAACTGATGGTTCTACATTAATAATAGGAGATTTTAATACACCAATCTCAATAATGTATAGAACACCTAATCAAAACATCAACAAGGAAATACAAGACTTGAATGTTACTATAAACTAATTATAAGGTACAGGCATATATACACACTCCACCAAACAAAAGCAGAATATGCATACTTCTCAAGTGTACATGGATCATTCTACAAGATAAAAAAATATGTTAGGTCACACAACAAGTCTCAATAAATCTAAAAATATTGAAATCCTACAATATGAATTTTCCACCCACAATAGAATAAAGCAAGAAATCAATACAGAGGGAGAAATTAAAAATTCACAAATTTGTGGAAATTGAACAGCATACTTTTACACTATCAGTGGGTTAAAGAGAAATATCTTGAGGAAAATAAAAATATAACACACCTAAACTTATGGGCTGTAGCAAAGGCAGGGCTGAGTGGGAAATATATAGGTCTAAATGCTTACATGAAAAAAGAAAAAATGACTTCAAATCAGGGACCTAACCTCAAAATGGTAAGAACTAAAAAAAAAAAGAAGAGCAAAGTAAACACAAAGGGAGTAGAAGAAGGAAATAACGAAGAACATAGAAGAGATGAAATGAAATAGAAAGAAAAAAATAGAATCAACAAAACAAAAATTTGATTCTTTGAAAAAATAAATAAAATTGACAAACCATTAGCTAGACTGACAAAGAAAAAAAGAGAGACGATATAAGTAACTAAAATGAGAAATGAAAAGGGGGACATACATGCACAAAATTTTTTCCTGACCCTGTTGAAATAAAAAGGACCAAGAGGAAACTATGAACAATTGTATGTCCATAACTTAGATGTAATGGACAAATTCTTAGAAACATATAAACTAGTTACAAGAAAAAATAGAAGTTATCAACAAACCAATTACTAGTAAAGAGATTAAGTCAGTATTCAAAAACATCCCAACAAAGAAATGCCTGGGATCAGATGTCTTCACAGTGGATTTCTATCAAGCATTCCAAGAAGACAAAACTCCAGTTCTAGCCAAACTCTTCCAAAAAAAAAAAAACGAAGAAGATGGGAAACTCTCTAATTCATTCTATGAAATGCACATCACACTCATACCAAAGACAGATAAAGATACCATAAGAAAAGAAAACTACAGACCAATATCGCTTTGGAAAATGGATGAAAAATCTTCAACAAAATGCTCCAAACAAAATCCAACTGTATATTAAAAGAATTACAAACCATCATCAAGTTGGATTTATCCATGATAGGCAAGATGGGTTTGACATAAGAAAACAAGTTAATGTAATACTCCACACTAAGACAATGAAGGGGGAAAAAAACACATAATCACCTCAATTGAAGCAGAAAATGTATTTGACAAAATCCATCACCCTTTCATGATAAAATATTTAGAACACTAGGAATAGAAGTAAAATTTTCCAGCATGATAAAGGGCTATAATGAAAAGCCCGTATCTAACATCCTGCTTAATACTGAAAGATTGAAAACTTTCCCTTACAGAACAGGGGCAAGATGAGGTTGCCCACTGTTATTTTACATTGTCCTGGAAGTTCTTGCCAGATCAATTAGCCAAGAAAAAAAGAACAAAAGCATCCAGGTTGATATGGGAAGAAATGCAATTATCCTTATTTGCAGGAGATATGATCTTATAAATGGAAAATCCTGAAAACTATGCAATAAATATCCTAAAGCTAATGAATGAATTCACCAATGTGGCAGAGTACAATATCAAACATGCAAAAAATCACTAGAGTTACTATGCAAAACCAAAAAAAAAAAAAAAAAAAAAACAAATGGAAGAAGAGATCAAGAAAAAAAATTTCAAGCTAGCAACCAGAACAAGAGGGCAGGATATGGAATAGGGTATAGGGAAGTGTGGAATTTAATTAGTCCTCTGGGGCAGCAAGTAAATAGCCAGGAAATGTCTGGAACAAATGTCTGAAGGACATCTATGACTTGATATACATCATATACTAGTCTGAAGGGCCAAGATCACAGTGCAGAACTGTAAGTAAGTCTCCCAAACTAAAGAGACTTACCTCCCCGACTGGCATGACAGACTGTTTTGGGGACACTTCACCATGGGAAAAAGAAGCAGTCTCTACCAGGAACAGGGAAAGGTAGCCCAATCAAGCTCCAACAGCTGTTTTAATTACAAATTCAGCTGCTGAATACAAGCTCTGAGCACAGATAAATCCAGAGCAAGCAGGAAAGAAGCCCTAGAGTCTCTCCTGGTAGAGGAGAGGCTAGTCTAATGGCAATATATATATACATAGTATATACAATAGTACTATGTGTGGATTTTTCCTATATATATATATATAAAGAGGTTTTTGGAGTTAGCTAAAAATCAACTCTGGCCCTTGATTGGCAAACCTATGTTGCTGAGGACCAACTTTGAAAAGGAATTTTTAAAACTATTCTTAGCAGCCCATTCAAGAAAGCCTCAAGCATTTTCAATTGTCAGTACAACCCAGGCAAGGGTGGAGGCAATGTATGTCTGAGAGACAAAGTACTGGTAAGGTGAAGGAGATAATTCTCTAGAGGGCAAATATTCCCAAAGAAAAGCCAGGATAGGAGGGAGGAAGAGGCAAAGCCCAGCAAAACTAGTGACTCTCATTCAGAGGATTCAGACTCCAGGGCAAGGAAACAGAAACAACTTAAGCCTGCCCTGTACCTCAACATCTGTCTCAACCACACCCCTCATAGGGACAGGATCTGCTGAGAATTAAAAGCACCACACTCCTTTAAACTGGTGGAAAGCTGCAGGCTGACCAGCACCATCTGCTGGGCAGGATAGGAAGAACACTGAGTCAGAGACTTCACAAGAAAAACTGGCAACATGCTGGGTCTCACCCACAGGGAAACTTCATATTGACTACACCCTCCTCCTGAGACCAAGGCCTGTCTGGTCTTGGAAAATCTGATTGGGATCAATCACATCTCGGGAGACCCTACTCAAAAAGAAGTTTCCATAAAGACAGGACAAGAACCAGAAAAACAAGAACTGATAAATTCTGATCAGTTAAATAGAAGCTATGCTAGAGGTCTAGAATAAGTTGAACTGAATGCCAAAGAACAGATAGAGAACAAAGCAATGAACAAGAAAACTCTAGGTAAAAGAGAGAAAACAACCTCCAGAATAAACTAACCAAGGATATCAAGTGTAGACACCAGCAAAAAATCATGACCCATACAAGGAAGCATGAAGATATGGCCCAGTCAACAGAACAAACTAACACTTCAAATGAGATTCAGGAGTTGAAACAACAAATTAAAGATGTTCAAACAAACCCTCTAAATCAAATGAATTAGCTGCTGGAAGATAGAGCAAAAGAGATGAAGGATATAAAGAAGACATTGGGTAACCATAAAGAAGAACTCAAAAGCTTGAAAAAACAAATGACAGAAATTATGGGAATGAAAGGCACAGTAGAAGAGAAGAAAAAGCACAATGGAAACATACAACAGGACATTTGAAGAGGCAGAAGAAGGTATTAATGAACTAGAGAACAAGACATCTAAAATCCTACACACAAAAGAATAGACAGGGAAGAGAATGGAAAAATATGAGCAGAGTCTTGGGGAATTAAATGGCAACATGAAGCACATGCATATATGTGTTATTGGTGTCCCAGAGGGGGAAAAGGGCAGAAAGAATAATGGAGGAAATAATTACTGAAAATTTTCCAACTCTTATGAAAGATAAAATTACTGATGCAACAAGGAAAGCAAATAGAAAGATCCTCATAGGCTTACTCCAAGATACTTACTAATCAGACTGTCAAATGTCAAAGACAAAGAGGGAATTTTAAAAGCAGGAAAAGTGAGCCATTACATACAAGGGAAGCTCAATAATACTACGTATGGATTTTTCAGAAGAAACCGTGGAGTCATGAAGGCAATGGTATATTTATGATACTGAGAGAAAAAACTGCCAATCAAGAATTCTATATCTGGCAAAATTGTCCTTCAGAAATGAGGGTGAATTTAAAATATTTTCAGACAAACAGACACTGAGTGTGTATGTGAACAAGAGACCTGCACTACAAGAAATACACAAGGGAGCACTACAGGCAGATAGGAAAGGACAGGAGAGAGAGAGAGATTTGGAGAAGAGTGGAGAAATGAAGACTGTCAGTCAGTGTAAAAAGAGGGGAAAATAAGATATGACATATAAAATCCAAAAGACATAATGGTAGAAGAAAGTTCTGCCTTTAGAGTAATAACATTAAGAATCAATGGATTGGGTGGCTGCCGTGGCTCAGCAGGCAGAGCTCCGACCTGCCGTGATGGAGATCTGGAGTTCGATCCCTGGTGCCTCCTGCCCATATGCAAAGTAAAAAAAAAAAAAAAAGAATCAATGGATTAAGCATCAGAAGAAAAGGTAAAGGGACTGTATAACTGCAAAACCTAGAGTGGACAATGATGGTGATTAAATGTAAAAGTATAAGAAAATTTTTAAATGAGGGAGAACAAATGAATGTCAACATTGCAAGGTATTGAAAATGGGATGGTATTTGGAGAAGATACTATCAAATGCAAACTAGAGTCTATAGTTTAATAGTAACATTGCAATATGCTTCCTTTAAGTATAAAAAAGGTAATATGCCAGAGCTAAATAAGAGTGGGATAGAATGGAGGTGTATGGGATTCTTGGTGGTGGTGTTGTTTCTGCTTTTTATTTTTTTATTTTTTTCCTCTTCTTTCTTTGTGGAAGAAATGGAAATGTCCTCATATAAATTGTTGTGGTGAATGCATAACTATGTGATTATACCAGGAGCCATTGATTGTTTACTTAGGATGGATTGTATGGTGTGTGAATAAAACTGCTTAAAAAAAAAAACAGAAAAATACAAGTGCTGGAGAAGATGTGGAGAGCGAGATGTACCTATTCGCTATTGGTAGAGAAGTAGAATGGTGCAGCCCCTTGGGAAGCAGTGTTGTGGTTCCACAAGAGGCTAAGTATTAGGGTTGCCATAGGATCCTGCAACATTGTTATTAGGTATATACGTGTAAGGACTGAAAGCAGGGACACAGACATTTGCACACTGCTGTTTATGGTGGCACTATTCATGGTTACCAATGGATGGAAGTGAACTAAGAGTACATTGAATGGAAGCATGAACTGTAGTGTATCCATACTATGGAATTTTGAGTGACTGCAAGAAGGAATGTAATTGTGAGGAATGCATCTAGGTGAATGATCCTTGAGGACATAATGTTAAGGGAAATAAACCAGAGGCAAAAAGACAATATTGTAAGGCCTCACCAATAATGACTAACTATAAACTGTGAACTTTGGGAATTGTATCTGAGAGCATATGTTATCAGGGAATAGAACATGGGCAAAGATTGGAGAATTGACAATTAAGGAGTACAGAATATTCAACAAGATTTGTTGTAAAGTTTCCCAGATTGTAAGCTCTTAACAGCAGTCACATGTATTCCTGAGTTTTAACTGTTATTTCTAAATTCTGAGGTGCTGAGCTCTTTGTGTATGACCTGTTCAGTCCTGGAACGTTGGGACACCTGAGACTCAGAGTTAGAGTTCTGCAGCTATGAAAGTCAGCATTACCCCACACAGCAACTGTTAAAGAAGTTGAAAAAGAGATCAGACTTCAATTAGAGATATGAATGAACTGACCTGCTTAGGACTAAAGCAAATCAGAATAAAGGGTGAAGGATGATATAATGACTGTATTTTAAGACTTCAACTTCTGTGTGAGACCAAAGGAAGAGATGTTTATTTGGTGCAAATTTTATATTTTCTGTAACACATTATCTAACTTAACCTGTATGGTCAGTTTATTCGAATACCATAATTACATGGAACCTTGAATAGAGAGTGAGATCTGTTGGTTTTTATAGGTTAATGTGATGCCCTGATACACCCCAGGGTTATCTTGGAAGAAGATTTCAAAGTATTTGAATTGTCCCTTTGAGGGGCTGGGGGAAAAGGTGGAAATATTAAACTTCCTAACCTGGGGAATTCCTGATATTCTCACAAACACTGGAGACTACCGATTTAATAAACCAAGCCCTCAATCTTGGAGCTTGCTCTTATGAAACTTATTCCTGCAAAGGAGAAGCTAAGCATACTTATAATTATGCTTGAGTCACCTCCAAAAGAACCTATTTTGTTGCTCAGATGTGGCCTTTTTCCCTAAGCCAACTATGCAAATAAACTCAGTACCTTTCTCCCTACATAGGACATGATTCCCAAGAGTATAAATCTTGGCAGCATGAAACATGACTGCAGGGGATAAGCCTGTCCCTGGCAACCTTTCTTGACCAAAAGGGGGAGAAGAAATTAAACAAAATTAAGTTTCAGTGGCTAAGAGATTTCAAATAGAGTCAAGAGGTGATTCTGGAGTTTATTCTTATCCATCATATAGATATTCTTTTCTAGTTTCTAGTGTACTGGAGCAGCTAGAAGGAAATACCTGAAACTGTTGAACTGTAATCCAAAAGCCTTGAGTCTTGAAGATGACTTTGCATAACTATATAGCTTTTATGATGTGTCCATGTGACTGTGAAAACCTTGTAACTGATGCTACCTTTAACCAGTGTTTGGGCAAATGAGGAAGGAAATATTGACAAACAAACAAATAATAGGGAGGGATAAAGGGTATGGAATGTTTTGTATGTTTTTTAATTTTTATTTTGGGGGAGTAATAGAAATATTCTAAAATTGATTGTGGTGATGAATGCACAACTATATGGTTATACTGTGAGCCTTTGATTGTATACTTTGGATGATTATATGGTATATGAATATATCTCAATAAAATTGCATTAAAAAGTTACAGCTTGAAAAAGTTAGGATGAGGATAGCCCAAATACCCTTATATATTGGGATAAGGATCAAAGGAGAAGAAGGAGTTATAATAGAGAAGATAAGATTTAACATATGAGTATGACTACCTACCATTATATTGATATTTCTTTTAGTCTCCAGTGTCTTGGAGCAGCTAGAAGGAAAAAACTTAAAATTGTGGAACTGTAACCCATAGCAAACTTGTAATCTGTTCGATAACTATTTGTTAAAATGTACTTTGAAATTTATGACTTTTTGGTATATAAGTTATATTTCACAGCAAAAATTGCTCTTTAAAAAGGTACAAGAAACTAGATCTCCATTCCCATACAAGTTTGCAGCTACAACTTCAGTTCCAGGGAGTTTTCAGACATCAGTGTAAGTTCAAAGGAAATTTCCATATTTCAGGTCTGTTTAACTTTACATTGAGATGCTTGCCCTTTCAAGTGAAGGTGATGAAACTACAAAGTAATGATACTTTAAAAAACAAATATTAAGAGAAGAATTTAATAGAATTCTACAAATGCCTTCCAAAATATTAATATACTCAATTAAAATCGTATGCTTATAAACTGATATCAGTACTAGACAGTATCTATTTATATGAAAAGACATTTTCAAAGATGAAATACACAAAATCTCATTAAAGATCAGCATTAACTGATAAACATTTTCAAACAATTTTGATTACAGGGAACACTAACTTTAAACTCCAATCAAATGAAATGTTACTTAAAAATAAAAATAATTTAATTCTTCTCAATAGTCAACATGCATTACAAAAATTCTTATTTTTATTTGATCAATAAAACATTTGTATAAACTTGAAAAAAATTATGTGGACGTGTAATGGGCCCTGAACAGATAAAGCCATCTTGAAAAGAAGAATGAAGTTGGAGGATTCACACTTCCTGATCTCAAAACTTATTACAAAACTACAGTAATCAAAATAGCATGGTACTGGCACAAGGACGGACAAAAGAATTAAGAGCTCAGAAAGCAACCATCACATTTATGGTCAACTGATTTTTATGCAATTTCATTGATATATATTATATATTCACAGTCCCTATAATCATCCAAGGTGATAATCAGTGGTTTACAATATCATCATATAGCTGTGTGTTCACCATTGCAGTTAATTTTTGAACATTTTCATTACTCCAAAAAAGTAAAAATAAGAACAGAATTAAAAAAAAGTAAAAAAGACCACCTGAACATCCCATACTTCCCATAACCCTTATTATTTATTTACTTATTGCCTTTATTTTCTTACTCATTTGTCCATATACTGCATAAAGGGAGTATCAGCCACAAGGGTTTCGCAGTCACACAGTCAAACCATAAAAACTATACAGTTATTCAATCATCTTCAAGAATCAGGGCTATTGGATTATGGTTCAACCACACAGCCAAAAAGGATCAGTATTCAAAATGTATAAGGAAATCTCAACTCAGCAACAAAAAGACAAACAACCCAATTCAAAAATAGGCAAAAGATATGAACAGATGTCTCTCCAAAGAAGACATAAAAATGGCCAGAAAACACATGAAAAATGCTCAACATCATGAGCATCAAGGAAATGCAAATCAAAACCATTTTGGGGGCAGCTGCCGTGGCTCAGCAGGCAGAGCTCCGACCTGCCGTGATGGAGGTCTGGAGTTCGATCCCTGGTGCCTCCTGCCCATATGCAAATTTAAAAAAAAATTTTTTTAAAAAAACAAACATTTTGGGCTACAATTTCATACCCACTAGAATGGCTACTAAAAAAAATGGAAAATAACAAATGTTGGAGAGGACATGGAGAAATAAGAACACATTCATTCCTCGTGGCAATGTAAAATGGTGCAGCTACTGTGAAAGATAATTTGGTGGGTCTTCAGAGAGCTAAACACACAGTTACCATTTGTTCTAGTTTTCTAGCTGCCAAAATGCAATATACCAGAAACAGAACAGATTTTTAAAAAGGGAATTTAATAAGTTGCAAGTTCATAGTTTTTAGGCCATGGAAATGTCCCAATTAAAGCAAGTCCATAGAAGCGTCCAACCTAAGGCATCCAGGAAAGGATACTTGATTCAAGAAGGCCAATGATGGCCAGGGTTTCTCTCTCAAGTGGAAAGGCACATGGCGAACACAGTCAGGGTTTCTCTCTTGGCTGGAAAGGCATATGGCAAACACGGTGTCATCTGCTAGCTTTCTCTCCTGGCTTCCTGTTTCATGAAGCTCTTTGGGATGCAGTTTCTTTCTTCATCTTCAAAAGTCACTGGATGGCAGACTCTCTGCTTCTCATTGTTGAATTGGCTACATTGTTCTGCTCTCTCAGAAACTCCAGCTTTCTTGGAAATGTTTCCTCTTTTATAGGATTCCAGTAAAGTAATCAAGACCCACCTGGAATGGGTGGAGACACATCTCCACCTTATCCAGTTCAAGAAACACTCTTGATTGAGTCACATCTCCAGGGAGATGATCTAGTTCAAGTTTCAAACATACAGTACTGAATAGGGATTAGAAGAAACAGCTGCCTTTGCAAAATGGGATTAGTGTTAAAATATGGCTTTTCTAGGGTACATACATCCTTTCAAACTGGCACACCATTTAACCTGGCAATCCCACTATCAGGTATAAACATAAAAGAATTGAAAGCAGGGACTCAAAGATATTTGGATACTGAATTTAATAGCAGCACTATTCACAATGGCCAAAGGATGAAAGCAAGTCAAGTGTCCTTCAACCAATGAATGGATAAATAAAATGTGGTATATATGTACAATGGTATATTATTCACCATAAAAATGAATGTAGTCCTGATTCTTGTGACAACACAGGTGAAGCTTTCAGACATGTTGCACGAAATAAGTCATACACAAGGGCAAGTATTGTATGCTCTCACTGAAATGAAACAATTATAATAAGTAGATGAACGGAAGCAGAAATTAGACTACAGTTTGTCAGGGGCTGGGGAAGGTTACAAAAGGTGGAGTTGAAGCCTAATTGGTACAGACCTTCCATTGGGGGTGATGCAAATGTTGTGGCAATGGATGATGGTGATAGTTGCACAAAATTGTGAAGGCAATTAATACCACTGAATTGTAAATCTGAATGTGATTAAAGGGAGAAATTTTAGGTTGTATATGTGTCGCTAAAATCAACATTAAAAAACAGAGTCAGTACCTATCTTGGATACTGAAGATGCCTGGCTCTCTTTCAAAAAAAATTACTATTGAGATCCATTCAACTGGCAAAAAGGAGAAAAAAAAGTTTTAAAGAGAACATAGAAAAAATAAGATCTCATATACTTTTGGAAAGAGAGTAAATTAATAAAACTACTTTAGATAACAATCTGACATTATTTTAGAAAGTTTAATGTTTAAGTAAACTGGAACCCAGCAATTTTTCTTAGGTATATACACTTTTAAGTATATACCTAAGAAAAAGTCTTACACTTGATTACCAGGAGACATATTTGAGAATGTTCATAGCAACACTATTCATAATGGTAAAAAGCTGGAAACAACCAAAGTACCCAATACCAGAAAATATATAAATAAATTGTTTATGGCATGAAATATTATACAGCATAAACATTAATTAACTACAGTTACTAAAAATAATAAAAATATGTCAACCAAATTTTGAGAGGGAAAAGCAAGTTACATAAAGTTTGGTACTCTTTTAATAAAACTCAAAAACAATCAATACTAGACAAAATAGACATGGTACATCTTTTTAAATAAAAGAGTAGGATTATCATTTAAATCTAACTCTGGAGGATAGGAGGATGATAGGAACATATAGATGCACAGGTAGATATAATTATTGGCAACATTCTAGTTCTTGTTTTGATCAGTAGATTCATGGATGTTCATTATAATTACTATTCTTCAAACCAAATAAAAGAAATAAATGTGATATATGGGTCAATGATAGATAAAGCAAGGATGATGATTAATTCCATGTTGTGAATCTGAAGTTTATAAAAAAAAAATAAGAAAGAAGGGAAGAAGGAAAAGGAAGGAAGGAAAGAAGGAAAAATGGAATTAGAAAAGGAAGGGAGGGAGGGGGGAAAGACAGAAAGAAGGTGTATTAGTTAGGGTTCTCTAGAGAAACAGAATCAACAGGGAACACTTGCAAATATAAAATTTATAAAAGTGTCTCACGTGACCGCAGGAACACAGAGTCCAAAATCCACAGGGCAGACTGCGAAGCTGACGACTCCGATGGAGGGTCTGGATGAACTCCACAGGAGAGGCTCACCAGCCGAAGCAGGAATGG